>WAAD01034144.1:0-40414 GCA_013389945.1 Fregata magnificens | reverse complement strand
TTCTTTTCCTTCTTTTCCTTCTTTTCCTTCTTTTCTTTCTTTTCCTTCTTTTCCTTCTTTTCCTTCTTTTCCTTCTTCTTTTTTCGTTCTTTTCGTTCTTTTCCTTATGGCACATACACTATGTCATATACTGCTTTTTATTCTATTTGATACAGAGAGTAAATACCCACTGGATAAACCCAATAGTTGTGTTAAGGTGAATTAGACTGAGATGAACAAACCATTTCTCAGTGACTTCTGTGATAATGGAAAACATCTGGTTGGGTCACAGCCCATATACTACTCTGGCATACAGTGCATGTCACATCAATAGGAAACCAAATACACTGTGCCTCTATAGACAGCCAATACAACAGACAAGAAAGCATTTGTTTAGGGAAAAGGTTCAGGTGCTGGCACTTCAGGAAAGGTGGATCAGATGGTTTAAAATGTTGCAATCACTCTTTCGCTGGTTGCTAGTTTCTAGAGGGAGTCCATGTGTCCCTGAAAAGATGGCAGCTGTACTGCAAGCTCTGGAAAGGGAAAGAGATTTTAAAACTGCCAAGAAAAATTGAGAAAGTAACAGAAAGAGTTTGCAGCACAGAAATAAAAAAAAAAAAATCACATAAAGAAGGACAAGATCCCATATGCTCATGCCATTCCTGACCCATTTTTGTCCAGCCTACTCTTAAAACTCTAACAAGGATGATTACAGAAGAGCATTCCAGTGCTTCACCATCTTTACCCTTCACCAGTTTTCTAATGTCCAATGTTTGTCCTCCTGATCAGAACAGACATGGCCAAGAGTTATGTCCTTTGTATTACCTCTTATATTCCAGGTGTGTTTATGTCAGTCTTCGCTGGTCTAAACTAAGCAGTCATGATTTCTTCAAACTCTCCTTACAGTTCATATTCTCAAGGCCTCTGATTATTGTTGTTGCTCACCTCAGACTGTTGTCCAACAGTCCCACAAGCTTCCTGAATTGTTTTGCACAAAGTAGGACACATAAATGAAGACTTATCATGTGAATTTTATTTTACAGATAGATGAGTGATTATCAAAGCTCCATACAAACCAGCAGTGCTAAGTTCAGTTACCCACGCATAGGTGTCTAGAACCAGGCTGACCAATCTAACTTAGTCAGGAAGAGATCAGATCATGTCAAATAGAAACTCCCAGCACTACCCTAAGAACAAATCTTTGCCTAATGTAAATTAGTATAGTGCTATTAAAACAATTTATTCAGTGAATCGGTTTTGATTTATAGCAGTTGAAGAGCTGGCTCACAATTTTTTTTGGCATCATTAATCCTTACAATGGTTTGGGAAATGTAGATAGGCCACTGAACTAAATCCCAGATGAAAGAAATTTGGAAAGAGTGTTCAAAATGACAGGGATCCTACCTTTGTTATGGCAGTGTCCCTCAAACCATTCAAAGAAATGCTGTATGTCAGAAATTCCGTTATGAACTCCAATTTCTCGGTTTAATACTACAGCTGTTTCAAATTGCCTGGGTTTGAAACCTGAAATATATGTGTCAATCCATATGAAACTTTAATTTAAAAATTGGTTTAAGTCAGTCTTTGAAGAGTGCAGGCACACTTTTTGTTTGCTTCAAGTGGGTTTAAGACTTTCTTGTCATATCCTAGATCAATAATAGTCTTTCGTTGTTAGGTAAACTATAGAGGAAGTGAGCTCTTAATCCCTTTCAAGTCTTTGCATTGTCTTCCAGTTAGTGACGCTGCAAAAAAGACAAAGGGCATAATAACATGTTTGACAGTGTTTGGAGGGTTAATAACTGCTGCATTTTTGTGCATCATTACTGCAACATCTGAGCAGCACAGACTTTAACATTTTCAGATGCAGAACCCTTGGTGTTTGGAGATCTTCAAGAATGTACAGAGAGTTGTCCAGTGAGTTCCTCATCACGTAGCAGCAGTTTGGAGATGTTTTTTGACACAGGGGTACATCCAACCTAAGGCATCCAAGGCTATATTTCTATAATATTGGAATCAGGGAGTAAATCATGGTTGTTGGGCCAAGCGATGTAGACTGACATAGGTCTATACGTCTTGAATATCCCTACCAAGAAAACTAATTAGTTCACTCTATTTGAACTATTGTATACACAGTGTAGTTGATAAGTAGAGCAGGTTCACTGGGTGAAATGAGTTCTTTTTGGGATAAAGTTCTTAATCGCTTAATCGAAAACTGATGTCACCCTACTATAGCTGGCAGAACCTATGTGGTTTTATGCAAGATAAATAGCTGCCCCCAAACATTGGCATTTACTAGTATTTATTATTTATGACTATTTGTATTTATTATTTATCTCCGTAGCCAAATGTTTCCTGTGCATTTTCCCAGAGAAGGCCACAGTGCTTGATCCCTGTCCCAAGGAACTTACAACCTGATCTGTAGTTACTAAGAATGGCTAAGTCTGGCCATTACTAATTTTGTGCTGTATAGTCCCCAAAGAGCTTCATGAAGGGAGGCAACAGAGGTTGGAAAATGACTAATCCTGAACCATCAAGTATTTAACTCCTTAAGTGAAGTTGTGTGCATGTGTGTGTGTGTGTGTGTTGCAAAAAGATAAAATGATTTCTCTATACATTTGGCAATTAACTCTTTCATAGATTTTTTTTTCCAGCGAGAGCATATCTTACCCATTGTTTGGAAAAGCTAAGCACACTGTGATTGCTAGCATACCCATCAGCAATACACAATTTCCCATACCTTAAGCTTCAGAAAACAAAGTGAGAGAAGCAGAGAAATGCTTGGCCCCAGACACCTCACTGTGATCCCCTAACTAAAGAATAATGATCTGTGCTCTTATCCCATTGGCACCAGAATAAAGTCCATGACACAGTTAGGTTTGCAAAGATCACTTGAGATATCCATGACATTTCCCAAACTATATTACAGGGGAAAAAAAAGCAGGACTCAGCTTTTTGAAATCAGCCTAGCCCTTTTGAGGAGGTTCTGGCTAAAGGGATACAGAACCTGTGGTCACGTTTCAATCTTCATGAAGTCACCTGCTTGTGAGAGAGATGAACATACCTGGGGTTAAAAACATTTATTTTTGCAACAGAGGGAAAATTCATGTTCCCAATCTATGGGTTAACCCTTTAAACAAATGCAGGAATATGCTAAAGTATGGGAATAAAACCATAGCAATATAACCAAACACAGGTGGTCTGAATTTACTAAATTATATTTTATCACAGTTGATAATTCTATAATTTGTAGAGATTGGGTCTCATTGCATTTCCACTGTTCACATGTATAAATACAAAAGACTACTCATTGCCACATATAATGTCATTAGAGAAGACTAAGAAAACAGTAATTTATTTGGGCCTGAATGAGAACAAAGGAACATCATTCTGTGTAAGTAAACTCTGTTTTGTTTAAATAATGAGGTCACACACTGCATTGTCTCTCTTTTTCTCTTCTTTCTTACTATTTTTTTTTTATTTCTCACTCTTCACATATAAATACAAAGACGTGTAAATTGAACCAAACTCTTGATTACCATGGGTGGAATATTGTAAACAAAGATGTGGGACAGTGTGAAACAAAGACATGAATGACACTGTGACACAGAAAACAGACATCACAGATGGAGAATTTTTCAAGGAAAAAGTTAAAAGCTGACAGAAATCAATTTTGCTTGGATTCCTCCATGACAAGGACATTTAAATATAGTCAAGTAGGTGTTAGTAATATTGCAATTTGGGAAGTGAAAACACAGTATGAGGCTGAACACAAGCAAGGTGGGAACTGATGACTAGAGAAACACTAAGGAAATTACAAGAATGTCCTTTGTTTTACAACAGGGAGCTTGGCCAGCGAAGTCATGAGCAATTTACTCATCCCCTATGCAACGTATATCGATTTGTTACTTTGTTTTATTTAATCTGACAATAAATTAATGTATCTCAAATAACTGGAACAGTCTAGGATCTCACTTATTGCCACTGCTTGTCCGTATAAAATTGCTAGCTTAACAAATGGATGAAGTTTTATCTCCATTCTATAAATAAGGAACTTGGGCACAAAAGCTGAAATATGAGCTTATACTGCTGCCAAAGGCCCAACAGAACCTTAAGTAGTTACATTTAACCTAATTTTGGTCTAGCAGAATACAAACTACTTTTGTTATGTTTACATATCTTTTGACTGCAGCGTAAACCAATCTTTTGTGATTTATGGCAGAAGATGCCCATAAAACTTCAATCGTCCAAAAATCAGACATTTATTGTAAGCTTATTATAAATGGAGAGGGAGATTAGTATATCCTAAGTGCTAGTCAGTTCAATCTAAATCATTGTAAGCTTGTACTTCAGCAATAGAGTCACCTAATATTTGCATGCCTTAAATTAGTTGTCTCCTCTCCCCTAGGGATTTAACTTATTGAAAAACACCTGGAAAACAATGCAGTCATTGGTCCCAGCCAGCGCGGGTTCACGAGGGGAAAGTCCTGTCTAACTAACTTAATTTCTTTCTATGACAAGGTTACCCACCAAGTTGACCAAGGGAAGCCAGTCGATGTCATCTTTTTGGATTTCAGTAAAGCTTTCGATACCGTCTCTCACAGTATCCTCCTGGACAAAATGTCCAGCATACAGCTGGATAAACATATAATGCAATGGGTCAGCAATTGGCTGATGGGTCGGGCTCAAAGGGTTGTAGTAAATGGGGCTACATCAGGCTGGCGACTGGTCACTAGCGGGGTTCGGCAGGGACCCATCTTGGGGCCAGTGCTCTTTAATATTTTCATAAATTACTTGGATGCAGGACTCGAAGGACTAGTATCAAAGTTTGCAGTGACACAAAATTGGGAGGAGCTGTGGACACTCTCGAGGGCAGAGAGGCCTTGAAGAGAGATCTGGACAAATTAGAGAGAGGGGCAGTCACCAACCGTATGAAGCTTAACAAGGATAAGTGCCGGGTTTTGCACCTGGGACATGGCAACCCTGGATGTACGTACAGACTGGGGAACAAGAGGCTGGAGAGCAGCCCTGTGGAGAAGGATCCAGGGGTTCTGGTCAATAGCAAGCTAAACATGAGCCAACAGTGAGCCCTGGCAGCCTAGAGGGCCAACTGTATCCCGGGGTGCATCAAGCACTGCATTGCTAGCCAGTTGAGGGAGGTGATTGTCCCGCTCTACTCTGCACTCGTGCAGCCTCACCTTGAGTACTGTGTGCAGTTTTGGGCGCCACAGTATAAAAAGGATATGAAGCTACTAGAGAGTGTCCAGAGGACAGCCACGAAGATGGTGAAGGCTTTAGAGGGGAAGCCATATGAGGAGCGGCTGAAGTCACTTGGTCTGTTCAGCCTGGAGAAGAGGAGACTGAGGGGAGACCTCATCATGGTTTACAGCTTCCTCACAAGGGGAAGAAGAGGGGCAGGTGCCAATCTCTTCTCCCTGGTGACCAATGATAGGACCTGAGGGAATGGCAGGAAGATGTGCCAGGGGAGGTTTAGGTTGGATATTAGGAAAAGGTTCTTCACCCAGAGGGTGGTGGAGCACTGGAACAGGCTCCCCAGGGCAGTAGTCATGGCGCCGAGCCTGACAATATTCAAGAAGCATTTGGACAATGCTCTCAAACACATGGTGTGAATTTTGAGATTGTCCTATACAGGGTCAGGAGACCTTCTGGAGTGGCAGCTGGATACAATGAGGGACATTTTGAACATCCATGTCTATATCTGGGCAATCCTAATCCTTGTACTCAGTGAGTAAGGGGTGTGATTCCTCTGACCAAATATTAGTATTTACTTTAAGATAGGATGGCTTATACCACAAACAACATTTTCTTTATTGACCAGCTCTCCTCTGAGTACAAAGGAAATCAAGAGGGACTTGCAGACTACTACACTGTAGATGCCTACATTTAGTCACTGAAATGAATCCCATCTTATCAATTTTTACATCAGACTTCCAGATATGAGAAAGAATACTCTTTGGTCAAAAGGCAGGAGCCCAAAATGCAAACCTTGTGGTCAAAAAAATGGAGGAATATGTCCATGAGTGTTCTGAGGGTATAGCTTGTTATTTATTTTTAATTCTCAGTCCCATTTCCTTCAAATGTCAGTTGAATTTCACTGACTCTTGAATGTGTCTAGGCATCTACTTTCCTACACAGGCATATAATTCCCTGTTAGTGTTGTGAGTAAAGAAAACTGACTGTGCAGTATGAGGTTTGGTGCCTAGATGCTGTTCAATCTAACAGCCTGTGAAGACCTGTTCTTTACAGATGTTGTCCCTTTCCTTGAAAGTATTCATTGCCCTTTTTCTTTGCAGTTTCCTAGTGAAAGACAAAACACATGGATCAAACACAAGATTAATGGAATCCTCTCAGTGGAATTCAGCAGTAACTTGATAAGGTATGAGTAAAGGATAGATACAGGACACTTCCTGAACAGAGTTTGAGTGGAGGCTTCAGCACACACCTCTGTAAATTATTGCTTGATTAAAGATTGATCTCTTTCAGAAGATAAAAAGAAAAGCACTTACAGCACAGTGCACTTGTATCTACAGTGCCCTAAAGAAGACAGAGAAGTGTCATATGTCTGTGTCCTCTTTCTGCGGGAATTCACATACAGGTGGACAGGAGTCTTATTGTGCATGTGTAGCAGACATCCAGCTTGTAAATCAGAGCAGTCAGGCAGACGTTAACACGGGGTAGCCAGAGTCTCTGGGGTGTGAGGATGAGAGTGAAGTGCTGCAGCTATAAAAGCCCAAAAGCAGGGGGTCACCAAGTGTGGAAACCAGACACATCTTCTATATTTAAAAGTCAGAATATTTATACTGTAACAAAGAAATTTACTGTATTCAATAGTAAGCTTGTGATGTAGTTACCAGAGGGAGACAGAGATGCACTATATGAACATGAGTTATGTGCATATATGTATATACACATATATAAAATATGTCCACATATATAGAGATACACTGTGCTCATTTTCTCAAATATCTGTTTTCCAGACAACACAATTAAGCTCCTGATTAGCAAACCTGACAACATTTCCTCTTCCATATACTTTCTAGAGGCTGTCTCTAACCAGGATTGCATTTTAAATAATAAACAGTAACTTTCCACTCTACTAGCTAAAGCACATTAATTTTTACACGATCTATTTTAAGCAAGCAAGCATATGTAATTCACACTTTTTTTAATAGCTTAGGGTTTTCTCTAAGAAGTGTTATGCAAAGATTGCTCTATGACAGATCATCTGTATTTATGGTCTAAATTGGTGTGAGTGTTATGTTAGCCATACACCTTTGAAAGAGAAAATTGTGGAAGATAAAATTGGACACATTATAAGAAATGGGTTTTAATGCCTGATCCAGTTGCATATTACACTTTTTTTAACAAAGAACTTTTTGGAAGAGAGAACAGGGATTTCGGGGGTTGGTAAAAGTTATGTCTGCTGTTAAAAATAGTTTAAGGTACTTATCTGTAATTGCACAGACCTCATAAATTTTCTATCATGTGACAAATGATACTGCTGCCGAGAGAGGAATTTTGACTATGTTGATTAACTTTTCCAAGACACTATGGGCCATATACCATTACACAGAATTGTAATTTACTCTGAGAGTAAGTTTGTTCATTTTATATTGACTGCTCAAAAACTAAAGTAATATGCTGTGTGAGTTGCACTCCACTGTTAGTTGATTATTTAGCTGTTACTATAATCTAGGAGTATGACTTTTGCTCCAGGCTGGCTATATAGCAGCTTAAAATCATAAATAGCTATTGAACATTTGAAGGAGTTTCTTGCACTTCCAGGATATGATCCAAAAGAGAAAGAAAAAGAAAAGAAAAGAAGGCTGACTAACACAGCAGTGATTTAATTTATCACCACGGGAGTTTTTGCATTCCATATCTTAAGGAAAGTTCAAAACTTCTTTCTGCTCTATTTTTTGGCAAGAGTAACCAGACAATACCTTATGCTTTGGGTATCATCATGCTTGTGTTCTCACTGCTGACCAGGTCTGCAGCAGAAACAACTTTGAGGCCACAATCAATGCTGGAAACTCATGAGGGAAGCTGTCATTTTACTAATAGCTAGGTGTTTGGCTTAGCTCCAGGAGCACTTACAGGCTGATGCAAATATGAGTGAGATGATAGGTTTTGCACCAAGTTTCTGTTGACTGGTTGTCCCAGGTTCATTAAAGTCTTCAAGAGAAGAAAAATGCAGTTGAAACTCAGGTAGATTCTCCAGGTATTTTCACTCTTTTTACAGACTAAAACCTGTTTTTCTTTAAAAACTCTCTCCCTTTCACTCTTCCCCACCCAAATCTGAAATGGTAATGATTATTTGCTCTATGGTATTTTCTGTTAGAAAAAATAACCATCCATTTTTAGTCATATATATTATTTTCTTTGTTTTTACCAAAGTCCTTAACAATTAGATTTCTTGGAGTTTAAAAAAATTTGCATTATCCTCTGCAAATATCTTCTTTACTTCTATCAGACTGTACCTGTGCCATCTTTAAAATGCCTGTTGGCAGGAATGTGTAGATGGCTTGCTAAGATATTATTTTGTAAGAATAGCAGTGAAGGTGCTAAATGTGATACTGTACAAACAAGTAAAAGGAACATATCAAAGTTTCAATGTGATTAACCAGCATAGCATATTTTAATGATTTTGTAAGAAAACTCAAGTAAGCTGTTTCCATTCTATGTCAAGAACTACCAATAGGTATATTGCATATTAACATGAGTTACTGTGGCTGGAATTAATATACAACATATTCCATTAAATATATGTACATGCATTTCAAATCATTGCAAGATCTTCTAAACTTCTGAATAACATTTGGTCACCTCCACAAAATGAGTATACATCACAAAGCTGTAAAGCTTGGCTACAAAGTGTCCTCTTTCCAAAAACTTCTATCACTGTATATGATCAGTTCAACAATATGCTTTTCTTTAAACACACTTTATTGAGGACTCAGCACGTTTGTCACAGATGGTCCTAATGGACCTGAAGAAAAGAAAATGCAGAGCATAGCATTCAGAACTACTAACAGCTGAGGGAAACTCTAACTGGAAGTCCAAGCTTTAAATCCTGATTCCACTGAAGCTAATGACAAAATTCCTACTGGCATTAGGAAAGCTGGAATTTCGACCTTAGTGTGAGTTCTTCCTGGAATAAAAAGGCATTTTGATATCTATTTCTTAGACTTCTATGTATTTGAGGTATAATCTTGCAGAGATCTGGAAGATTTGGTTTAACTATTTGTTCTTTGTTTGCAGTAATGAGTCTCCAAAACACGGGTTATGTTCAAGGCATTTTATGAGAAATTTTGATGGGCTCGAGGGTATATCCTCTGGACACACACACACTGGCTTCCCACAGGAGTCCATTTTAGACTAATTTTAGAGGGAACCAGTTGTGTTGACAGAGAGGGGAATCTCAAGGATACCTTAAAATTCAGAGCATGCTTAAGTATATATTTCCCTAAGTAGGCCCTATAGTACTGTGGCTGACTACTCTTATATGTCCCATTTGCTGTTGCACTGATACTACAGAGAAAAAAAGGGAGAAAATAATCAAACTTAAAAACCATCTTCCATGATACCAAGCAAGCACTGAAGAAGAGTGAATTAATGTAAGCCAGCAAATTATATACACCTTCATGTTATCATAAGACTAAAAGACTTTACCATATCATATGGAAAATTCCAGTTCCTAACACAATTTAATAATGTTGTCTTAAATATCAGCTTTCATTAAAAAAAAAAAAAAGTGTTCCTACTGTTGTGCTGAATATAGCCAATGCAGCAACATCTGCTGAATATTTGACAAACAAGAATTGTAGCTCACAGAGATCTGAAGTACTCTAGTTACTCAATAAGTTAACATCCACAGGAGGGCTAAGGAGAATCTCCATCCTTTATTGGATGCGTGGGAAACATAGTGACAAAGGATGACAAAAAGGCTGAGGTATTTAATGCCTTCTTTGCCTCGGTCTTCAATAGTAAGACCAGTTGTTCTCAGGGTACCCAGCCCCCTGAGCTGGAAGACAGGGACTGGGAGCAGAATACAGAAGCCCCCATAATCTAAGGGGAAATGGTTAGCGACCTGCTACACCACTTAGACACACACAAGTCTAAGGGGCTGGGTGGGATCCACCCAAGGGTACTGAGGGAGCTAGCAAAAGTGCACCAAGCCACTTTCAATCCTTTTTCAGAAGTCCTGGTTAACCGGGGAGGTCCCAGTTGACTGGAGGTTAGCAAATGTGATGCCCATCTACAAGAAGGGCCAGAAGGAGGATCCGGGGAACTACAGGCCTGTTGGCCTGACCTCGGTGCCAGAGAAAGTTATGGAGCAGATCATCTTGAGGGCCATCACACAGCACGTACAGGACAACAAGGTGATCAGGACCAGTCGGCATGGATTTATGAAAGGCAAGTCCTGCTTGACTAGCCTGATCTCCTTCTAGGACAAGGTAACCTGCTTAGTGGATGAGGGAAAGGCTATGGATGTTGTCTGCTTAGACTTTAGTAAAGTCTTTGGCACCATTTCCCAAAGCATTCTCCTGGAGAAACTGGCTGCTCCTGGTTTGGATGGGCATACTCTTTGTTGTGTAAAAAAACTGGCTGGATGGCTGGGCCCAAAGAGTTGTGGTGAATGGCGTGAAATCCAGTTGGCGGCCGGTCACGAGTGGTGTTCCCCAGGGCTCAGTGCTGGGGCCAGTTCTGTTGTTTAATGTCTTTATCAATGATCTGGAAGAGGGGATCGAGTGCACCCTCAGCAAGTTTGCAGAGCACACCAAGTTGGGTGGTGGTGTTGATCTGCTTGAGGGAAGGGAAGGTCTACAGAGGGATCCGGACAGGCTGGATCGGTGGGCCGAGGCTCAACAAGGCTCAGTGCCAGGTCCTGCACTTGGGTCAGAACAACCCCATGCAACGCTACAGGCTTGGGGAAGAGTGGCTGGAAAGCTGCCCAGCAGAAAAGGACCTGGGGCTGCTGGTCGACAGCCGGCTGAACATGAGCCGGCAGTGTGCCCAGGTGGCCAAGAAGGCCAACGGCATCCTGGCTTGTATTAGGAATAGCGTGGCCAGCAGGACTAGGGAAGTGATTGTGCCCCTGTACTCGGCACTGCTGAGGCCGCACCTCGAATACTGTGTTCAGTTTTGGGCCCCTCACTACAAGAAGGACACTGAGGTGCTGGAGCGTGTCCAGAGAAGGGCAGCAAAGCTGGTGAAGGGTCTAGAAGACAAGTCTTCTGAGGAGCAGCTGAGGGAACTGGGGATGTTTAGGCTGGAGAAAAGGAGGCTGAGGGGAGACCTTCTTGCTCTCTCCAGCTACCTGAAAGGAGGTTGTAGTGAAGTGGGTGTTGGACTCTTCTCCCAAGTAACTAGCGACAGGACAAGAGGAAATGGCCTCAAGTTGCTCCAGGGGAGGTTTAGATTGGATATTAGGAAATATTACTTCACTGAAAGGGTTGTCAGGAAATGGAACAGGCTGCCCAGGGAAGTGGTTGAGTCACCATCCCTGGAGGTATTTCAAAGACATGTAGACGTGGCGCTTAGGGACATGGTTTAGTGGTGGACTTGGCAGTACTAGGTTAAAGGTTGGACTTGATGATCTTAAAGGTCTTTTCCAACCTAAACAGTTCTATGGTTCTATGATTCTATGATCTCTAATATATGCTGCCCAAGAGGTACCACCTACACTATTTTCTTTGGGGATTAAGAAAATTCGGCTGCCATTGCTAAAGAAACAATTTTTCTGAGATAGTCCTGAGGGTAGATCAAGGGTAAATTCTTCTCTCTCTTCTCTTCCCTCAGACACTTCCCAGCTGACTTAGAGATGGCAAAGAAAAATTTTCAGAGAGGAAAGACATAGAGATATGTTGCATAGACATGGATGTTGTCATGGAAGAAGCCCATAGCTGAAACTGGTACACACCCTGGTTTGTGACTTTACTTAATGTACTTAATCTTGTATCAGTGAACTGCTAATGTCAATATTCCCTTAGAATTATTTTGCAAAGCAACATTAGAAATCCCTTATCAAGTCCAAGGACACTAGACATTTTCACTGAAGGAAAAAGTGACCCTTTTGCAAAACAGCTCAAACTTTTTATACCTGTTTTGTGGGATATCATGTAAAAAATGTTGATTTACAAAAAGCCTCTAATGCTTCCAAGAAATTAATTTTTAGTAGTCATAGGGTCCATTATTAATATTTGCCATTAATCAGCATATACCTTTTGTAACACAGATGATCAATAATTTATGTTCAAAATGCATGCTAACAGAGGTCAATAGCTGGTCACTCTTAATTAGGTGTTGCTCAGTAACTCACAGTCATGAACAGAAATGTTTAAACTATGTGTTTTCCCTGCTCTTGAATAATCACTGCTTCTAATAAGTGACTGTGATGAACTGTGGTGCTACTGAATACAACTTTGTCTATCTGTGTTTTGGTAGCTGCAGCTAGGAATGGTGTTGGAAAGTGAGGGAAGCAGATACAAACAGTATAATACAGTGATGCAGTTTGGAGAAAATGGAGATTAGCAAGCTGGCAAGTAAGGTCAGATTTGAGAATGAGGTGAAAAGACTGGGATCTGTATAGTTTGTGCCTGGGACTATCCAGATATTTTTATTTGCTACTGAGAAAAATTAAGCTGAGAAAAGCTGGTTCGTATTGCAGAGCTGGCATTACTTAAAGCAAACAGTCTGCTCCTGGGAGGCTTTAGTTGACTTTTTTTTTTTTACCTGAAGCTTTGTAAGATGCCAGAAAACTTACTGAAGACTGCCAGATAAGCTTTTCATGCAAGTCACAAAATATCCTGCACTCCCTGTATAAGATAGCATGCAAATAGGGATACTAAGATGGCCAGGCACTTTTTAAATTGGTAATTGTTCCACTCTTTCATTATGTCACTATAACAAAAAGCCATTTTCAAGTTGTTATCTGTCTCCTGCACTGTATCATGACATTTTCCTAAAAAAAACCAAACCAAAACAAAACCCAACCAACCAACCAATGAAAAGTGAAAATTAAAATTAGAAATTAAATGTGACAGTTTATACTGTTACCTGGTAATCTCAGGAAAGAGAGAAGAGGAAAGAAAAATGTCCTCTGTCTTGAGAAAACATTTTACTCCAGGAGCCCCCTGATTCACCTTGAATTGAAAAGCAGCTTCTGCCCATAACTGACTGTTGCAAAAACATTGTCAAAGTTTGAACAATCTCCAAAGTGTTGGTGTGCTTCTGGTAGACATCTAAATAAATACCTGAGATAAAACTGTCCTCAGCTAGTCTGACTTCATGTCATCCAGTATGTTTTCAACAGTAATTGCAATCTTTTTCGGTGTAGGTGTCTTGGTGAACAGTCATCTTGAGACTGTATGTGGGACTGGCATACATGTCATTGGCCAAAGTTCTGGTGCCATGAACTACAGCCCAGTTCAATTTCTACTCTGTGTTTTTCTTACCATAAATCCTGAGTAAAATTCTTATAAATGTCTTCAAAGAGAGGATGTCACTTGCCTTGCTTTTTTCTTTAACGTTATGAATAAATGAGCTTTTATTTCCCCCTTCATCTCCTAGTCTTGTTTTGGGATGTTTTATAACTTAAAAGGAAATATTGAGCAATGGAATAGAAAGTCATACATAAAGATTATAAAAATCAGATACTTCAGTCTGAGAATAAGAAAAATAAAACACTTGATGGTTACCAGTCAAAAGTTATTTAGGACATTATGATCAAATATATATATATTTAAAAAAATATTAAATATGTCAGAAACAGCTTAAAAGACAAAAACACAGACATTTGTATAAAAAAATAGGTTTCATCTGAATTTGGCTAAAGATTTTTGAAGACTGAGATTTCAATTAAAATAATTTGAAAATAAAAGAGCCAATATATTTGTTAAAAACTTTATTATGAGAGAAAAAATATTATAATTTTTGTTTAGGAGATAGGTTATGCACAAAGGTTCATTTAGGAAGCCAACACATCAAACTCCATGACATCTGGGCTGTAATTCATGTGGAAATGAAAGAAAAGCAGGAAAGGAGAAGTTCAGGAAGACAGATGCAGAGTAGTAGTTGGGCTGCCATATTAGTGTGTTTGGTAGCTATATGCCACACCTTCAGGACAATTATTCTCTGAGAAACAATAATTAAAATAAATCCCCTTGAGAATTCAAGGGTATGGAAAGTTTATTCTATGTGTAGGAGTCAGACGGGGTGATAGCACAAAAATCCAGTCTGGCAAAATATCTTGGCTCTCAATGAGACACTATATATTATTGAGGACAAGAGTAGTCTTGTGGTTACAGCCCAGTCCTAGGCAGCAGAAGATATGGGTGTGGTGTTCGGGTCTGCAAAACATCAACAGTATTTTGTGTTGCTTTCCTTTGTGCTTCTGAGACACCCATGGCTCTGGCGCACCAGCTGTCACTTGCTGATAGTCTGATGCTTTTTTGCATTATTAGGAGCTAAATGCTAAATGCCATGATTCCATATTTGCTATTGTGTCTGTCTCACATACCTAAACCCCACAAATAACACAGTCCTCAAATGTGAGCTTTTAGAACCCGAGGTCATTTAAGAAAGCTACATTTTAAGGGGATTTTTTGTTGTTTTATTCCCAGTGAGAGGCTGTTGAAATGAAGCATATTTGCTTCCAGAGAAATCCTACCAAAGCAAAATTACAGTACTGCTCACTTTTAAATTTCACAGCAAAGTAGCACTTAAGGTTTATTGCAGTGCATTAGATTTAAAACCAATTAAGTACAATGCTAAATCAGTGTAAACCACATTTCTGAATTTATCTACAACATAATGAATAACATCTTCATCTGCAAAGAAAAGATTTATACTGAACAACAAAACAAAATGTGTTGACAATTTGAGCAGTTTTCATTCCCTTATGTCATATATCTTCATTATTTGGTAAAGCTTTACTATAATCCTTCATTGTTAGAGCAGTAAAAGGGGAAAAACACCCAAATTGCAACACATTTAGGTAGATTCTTCCTCAGTTCATTTCCTCTTCTCAGCAAAGGTACATCTTATTTACCTCAGGAGCTTTTCCAATTTAAAATCTATTCAGAATTTGACAAGGATCACCTTTCTTCAGGAGTGTTGGAGGATCAAGGATTATCTTCTGACCCCTGATGGACATTTCTAGTACTGCCCTCTCCAGAAAACTGCCTTTCAGTAAAGCAAACCTGCTCCATTTTTCTTCCTAGATGACAACAGGCAGGAAGTATGTCAAAGGGAACCAAAATGCTCCAGTGTTCTTTAAGGGACCAAATACCACCTTTGACAGAGCTGAGCTTCCTTACTAAGTCTGCCTTAAGTTTCATATGTGACCTTTAACAAATAACTTAAGTACTGGTCTGGACATGGTTTGCACAAATCTGTTTTGCAGGGTTGACTCTTAAAACTCGCCTTCTTATAATTGCACACTCTTAAAAGTAGGAATAAAATCCTATTTTACATTCTTGGCTTGTAAAGCTGTTACCTCTATGGGTCTCCTTATTAAGGACATGTACAGCACTTGAATCAACAGAAAGGGAGCTTGGTCTGGGTGTCTGAGCCCTGTGACGCAGAAGTAATTATTTCATGTTTATGACTGTTTTATGAACGTCCTACTGACAATGCTACAGACTGTCCTGTTTATTGATAACGTACATGTTATAATACACAGCAAAACAGCAAAAGCTTCTATTGCTGCTGCCTTTCAGCTCTCTGGCAGCAACATATTTCTTTGGGTAAAAGAACAATCTTACTCCCATTTAGTTTTCAGTGTCTTTTATGATGGAGAGCATAGAAGGAGAGCTGTTCTTAAAGGTGATAGTTTCTGTGAGACAGAACTTTTGTCCACAGAGAGATTACTAGTAAGAAAATATTCCTCTGTATTTTAAGGATTAGCCTTTAGTGTTCACACAGCAATCTCATGAGTTCCGATCTCAAAGAGGCTTTTGGTTAATATTGTCCTTATTTATTTTCCAAGTTGGGTCCTGCTCCTGTTGTTATGGGCTTGTAATTCTCTCATGCTTCTAGAAAATACAGTGCTTGCTGATGATAAATGAGCCGCATGAAGACTGACCAAAACTGATACGAAATTTTATTGTAAAGCTGAAGTCCTTCATCCCTAGTGCTCTTACATCTGGAGTTTCTATTCTTCAGGACTGGGATGTAGCTCAAACTACACAGCAGGAGTTTGTGTTGTCTTGGCATGAAACACAAGATGTAATGTCAACAGCAGGTTCATTTAGCAGTCTATTCCTCCTGGAAGGCATTCTGTACCAAAAATGCATGACCAAAGAAAAAAAGATATTATGGCACATCTGAAACCCAGGGGGGTTCTGAATATGCAGGGTAAGGCAGGGGGGAGGGAAGATCAACAACACTAGAAATCTGAAGAATGGAAGCAGCAGAAATGGAATTAAAAAAAAATAGTGTCTTATCTACCACATGGTAATGGTGCTAGTGCTGCAAAGGAATGCTCTGCTCTACTTCCGAGTGATGGCATATGGGGCTTTCAGCATAAGCCTACAACACACAGTGCAGCACTGGGCAGAGACACCTATGTTTTCTACAAAAACCCCTTCTGATAACATTGGATGCTGCACAGAGGGAACAGCTCTGCAGCTTTCAGAGCTGAAGCTAGTATTTCTGCCCCATGTTGCATTGTGCTACACAGATGTAACAGCTTGTTCAGAATTATCCTGGCTGGCATTGAATGGGGTAGTACAACCTTCCTATAACAAATCATTATGGACCAGTCATGGACCAGGCTGAATGAAGAAAGCCGAATCTATACCAGTATACCTCTGGTTCTCATATATCCCAGGAGCTCACTGATGTTAAGGAATTTATCCTGCAGAACATGGGGAAGTTTAACCCCATTTCACTAGTGAGTAAAATGAGGCAAGTAAGGTTTCAGAGTAAATGCTAACACACTTGTCTATCTAGGAAGTAACATTCCTCCAGAACACCAATTTAATGTTTTTCTCTGCTGGATAATATTCTGTCATAATTTTTTTGACTGAAATTGCTTGAAATTTGAACATTAGCTACTTCCATCCCAGTCTGTAGTCTGACTTACACCAGAGTATCCAAAACATCTGCCTGAGACCACTAGCTGTGGTAACAGATCTCTAAGATACCTGTGTCCTTCTGTAGCTGCAGCCAGGGGTCAGGAAGAATGTTTCATGGCATCTGAAATGGCACTGAACGCCCACATGTTGGCAAACGGATTTTGTTTGTGCTGCCTTGATTATTCATCTTGACTGAGAAACCCCCCCAGAGGAAATGAAGAAAAAGAAGCAAATGAAACTCAGTAAGCTAAGCAGTAAAATTTATCAATGAAACTTTGGGGTGGATTTCCTCACAGGACACTGCCGTGGGAAGAAAAGCAGTCCCCCTTTCAAAGAGACTGTTTTAAATGTTAACCCTGCTGCGCTGGTTTGTGCTTTTTGCTGTGAAATCTTGTTTGCAAAGCACCTGAGGGGTCTAATGGCTTTCATGGAAAGACTTACACTTTGTGCTTATTCTCTGCAAATGTGCAGTCAGGCCATTGGCCAAAAAAAGCTTTTTTCTTCTGCACCCGAAAGGGTCTCCTGTGGCCTGTGAACAGGTCTGGTGCTCTCTGCTAATCCATTCTAAGCTTTACTAGGGACATTGATTCTTTCTTAGGTTTGAATGGGTAGCAGAAATTTACTTTTGCTAGTGACTTTTTTTGAATTGTACTGTGTTTTATACCACTGGGGCTTAAGAACAGCTTCATTTACCAATATCAGGTAATTGCTACTGCAGCAATTTGCTACCACAGAACTGAGCAGCTGGAAGGTATTGATGTCTTGATAAAAGGTTGTTATTTGTGTTAATTTTACCTCCCTCATTTTCATTTTTTGGCCAGCCAAACATGGTATCATGTGCCATTGTTGATGGCTGTTACCTGAAGCTGTTACAAAAGTCCATGCCAAGTTCATCCCAATGAATTGAGGAATAATGTAGTTTTAATTTTAACTCCAATTATATCCAGGAAGATTAATTGTTGGGGGCAAATCCTTGTGAGGGGCCAAAAGGGAGTTATAAATCATTCAGTTAGATGATCAGATAATTTTCAAGCTCTTGTGGGTTTCAGAAAATGGGCAAGAATAGCTTAGACCTGTCTCTTTCAGAAAGAACCAGCAGCTTGTGATAAATTAGAATCTGTCTTTTCCCCCTCTCCAGTGATCTCCCTGGATGTGGGTGAAATGTCCACTAGTGCTAATTTAATTGCAAGTGGAAGCCTCTACTGCCTGCAAGTAATTCACATTTTTCAATAGCAGGTAATGGCAATAGTCAAAGTGTCTCTTTGCTATCAGGTCATTTTATTTTTAAGTCAATGACAATGGAACTATTATGTACCAGCTGATGAGAGTTTAATTTGTTTAAATATAGAAGAGGATTTATTAGCAGTAATATGTTAGTATTACTGTGGCCCTCTACTCATAGCTTTTACATATGCATTAGACAATTTCCCCTAATCTAAGTAAATCTAAACTAATCTAGGTAGATGCATAAGTATGGACTTCATTTTCCTTTCACTAAGACAAGTGTTAATTAGAAGACACTTACTGGACCTAAAGCAGAGTAACTTAACAGAGAATCAGGTCTCATTTTTGTCTAATCTGAATATTGCATGAATATGATCATGATTCTAAGCGTAATTAGGGTCACGGAATATGACTAATTGCTTCCATGAAAGTGAACCGTCCCCCGTAGCAAGGCATATATCCATGTCAGCTGCTAAACAGCAGTACTGGAGAGCATCTATGAATAAGCCTCTCTATATTACTGCATAAATGACTCTCATTTCCCCTCACTTAAATATATATGAATTAGAAAGAACCCAGGAAAATCTAGAAAAGTTGGGATGAGTGTTGCGGTCAGTCCATCACAGCCCCTCTCGGCCGCTCCTCCCTCCCCACACGTCTCCCCGCTCCAGCGTGGGCCCTTCCCCGGGCTGCAGTCCCTCAGGGACAACCTGCTCCCGCCCGGGCTCTCCACGGCCGCGGCTCCCGCAGGAAATCTCCCCCCGCTGCGGCGTGGGGCCCTCCCCGGGCTGCAGGGTGGGTCTCTGCTCCAGCGGGGTCTCTGCAGGGCTGCAGGGGATCCCTGCTCCGGGCCTGCAGCCCCTGCCGCCCTCCTCCTCCTCCTCCGGCCTCGGGGTCCCTCCGCTGCTGCTCCCTCCTCGGCTTCCTCCTCCTCTGCCTGTGCCGCCTTTGGCCCTTGCTGAAACCCGTTTTCCCCCGGCGCCCCCGGCTTGGCTGAGGGGCTCAGCTGTGTCCTGCCCTGGGGCCCTTGGAGCCTGGCACCGGCTGGCACCGGCTGTGTCCAGCATGGGGAACAGGTTGAATGTTCTTGCAGAGCTGAAAAACTGTTGCCTCCTCTTACTCATGCAATAAGAATTTTGAAGAGGATTATTTTATTTTTTCCTGGTCTAAGCTTTTATGACTGGGACTAGAGGTTCCTCTAACCTTCCCTGAGTTTTTTTAATTAAAAAGGTGATTGGTGAATGGGAAAATGGAGATATGGGAGCACAGAAAGCTCTTGAAAATTTTCCCACCCTCTGGATCACCAGAAGTAGATATTTGAAGGAAGTACTGGAACAGGTAAACAGTTTTAAGCAAATCATAGAGGTACTGAAAAAGGTACCAGCTTCTTCAGAGGGGAGTGGATCAATGCATTTTGACAGTTTCTACTTCTGGATCTTGTTCAATTCCACTTGTTTGAAATTTAATGGACTTTTCTAGACAGAAGCCACATTTGACGTGATATTGTGAATCTTATTGTCTATTTTGGTTTCAATCCTCTGTTAAGAAAGTCTGAGCAGTTATAATAACGATTAAAGGAGATAGATATATATATACGCACATATACATTTATATATTCATTTTTAACTACTCTTACCCAACTTTACACAAACATACACTTTTGGTTGTGAATATTTTATCATATGTTTTTCACCTCAGAATGAAAGTTTGTTTCAAATATTAAAAAACAGCTTCTATTGGAACTCTTTCTTGAAAATGAGCTCAAGAGAGGCTACAAAGAAATCCTTGCGGCTGGTTTGTATGTCAATGGTAGATGACCGATGCAGAATTGGGGGCCACATTCTGGTATAATTTACTCTCCACTGAAGCTGCTGGATTTACACCTAGTTGCTCTGGCAAAAATAAGATCAGAATCTATATCCAAATCCTCTTGGCATTGAATATTTTAGCCTTTTCAAAGATGCTTTTGAAGTTACACTGTTATGTCTATTCAGTAAATAAAAGAGAAGTTCTTTATTCTGTGTTGTCATTCCTGTCTTCCACATGATAGTCATTTAAAAGAGAGAAATGAGGACAAGTAGCACCACCTTGCCAAGTTGCATTCCTGATATTTTCTTTTTTGGTTATACAATGGATTTTAAAGAGCAACATATTTATTCTGATGTAAAAAGAAGCAAAATTACTGAGTGATCTTTCTAGGTATTCAAACTTTTGAATTTTGGAACATTAACAAGATACATAAAAATCAGACAGTGATTTCTACAGAAGTTGTCAATTTGAAAAGTAAATTGTCTGATGCAGTGTAGTAAGGTTCTAGTTTTCAGCTTTATTTAAAAGGTTTAAGTGAGAAAGCAATACAGTTTAATACAAAATGGCTCTAATGATTTATTTTCAGAGGATAATTTGTTTGCCAATTAAGCACAGGTAATCCTAAATAAATAGAACCCCCTGCTCCAAATCATCTTGATACACTTAAATGTCTTTCCAGTTATAGATAGATATGTGTGAATAACAGCATGGGAATCCCAACATGATACTTTTTAATTAAAGGCCAATATTCCATACTCATTTGATGGCCAGTTTTTCTTTTTCTTTTTGCCTTTACCAATGATTTCCTTGTTCAATCACCTAATCTTTGAAGTAGCCAATTTCAAGTAGAGAGAGTAAAATTTGCACCTGTTAGAGATAAAGGTAACACCAAAATCTCTATTCAAGAAGTCAAATAGACTGTTTTAGGAAGCTGTGGTTAATATTCACACCTAAGACCCTCTACTGAGAAGGTGTCCTTTTCCCTTAAATATTAATACTTATTTCAGTGCTTAAACACTAAGCATTTTGGGAATGAATATGTGGACATGTGACTTGTACTTCAGCCCACAGTCACCAAGAAAAGATCTCCCTTCTTTTTAAAAGGAACCAAGTGGAAATAATATTTAAATCTAATTGATCTCTTGTTTATAATGAGAAATTACTGACCAGAGCAAAGCAAGTGCATAGGCAGCAAAGACAAGCAGTTTAGAGGATTTCAGAGCTTTTCTTTGTCAAGGAACAAAATAGAACAAGAATGCTTTTCACACTGATCCCTCTCTTAAAGCAGACTGGCCAGAGGAAAATAATAGTTTTGATACACCAAAGAATGATGCTGTTCCCTAAGTGATGGTGATAGTTGGTAGCTGTTGGGACAACTTGAGTCCATGATCCCTGAGTCTAAGTTCAATTGCCTTTTCTTTTATTATGTTGATACTCTAAGCTAGACCATAATTTCTCAAACTTCCTTTTTATTCTTTTCTCTTATTCTCAATCCAAAAAAGCACCTAACCACCTAAAAATATATTTATCTTTAACTTACTAGTTATAGAACTAAAAGTCTATGGCCCATTCTGTGCATTGTGTTTATTCACAGGGATGTTATTCAAAACATTTTTTTAGCCACCAAAAATGAAAAAGGGGTCTGACGTACTGCTTGATGTTTTTTTTTTCTTTCCATGTGTATAAATATGTTCATATTTGTATATGGACCACCCTCTAATGTGTTCATATTTATATATCAGCCACCCTCTGCTGTCAGTGCGCCATGAATAACACAATGACAAAAATGGAGGAGGTGGTAACTCTTGACACCTCCTGTTATGAATATTGCTCTGAAATACTGCAATGTAATATGCTGCATATAGCTGCACATTTGTTTTCAGATGTCTATTGTATTCTAAAGAACACTGAAACAGGTAAAAATAAACCATGTTAAGGGTTTTGTTCAGATCCTTTGAATGTGTCAACTTACATGATAGATGTGTCACAGCTCACGCAAAGGTTTGGTCTGAATTATTTTGTGTGTGCTGCATTGTGTCAGTTGGAGAGTATTAGCTTAGTCTTAACTTCACCGCTCTTTTTTTTTTTCCCTTGGGCTATTTCAGGGTCAGTCTTGGGTCAAGGTTGGTTATTTTTCCAAGAATGAGTTGCAAATAAGTGCAACTTCCTCCTAGTGAACTGCAGCCCAGGAACCCCAGTGTGACAAACTGCATAGAGGTAGAATAAAAAATTCAGAGCTCCCTGTTTGGGATAGCATTCTTTGGATTGATTTATATATTCATAATCTTCTTTGGAGCTGGATGAAGTGTGGCATATATCTAATAGAGGAAAATAGAATGTGAAAGCTTTTTAAAGGGATTAAAATGATACTCTAAAAGCCTAGGAATTGCCCCAAGCATAACTCATATTTGCAAGCATTATAATTTCACACACAAGTCCATACTTCCATGTGAGTGAAGTGAGTCAGCCTTGATCCTGCTTAGGAAGCTCTAATACATGTTTAGGACATCATCCTTCTGAGTCATGACAGGCCAGAAATGGTTGATAAGCAATATTATGTGAACCAATTGGAAAGTCCAGATTTTCAAAAGCAAAGAGCCACTGTTTGAACATTCTTCGCCAATAAAAAGAGCATGTTCCTTTGAGTCCTTCTGCTTCATTACTTTTAACATGCATTGTCTCAAAGTTGTATTAATGTTTGTAATCATTTGACCCTGGCGAGATACACATCAAGATGAGAATTAAATCTGGGAAGGATACTTCATTTTCTTTTGAAAATATACTGCTTAGATCTTTCTTCCTGGGCAGCTTTAAATGGTTCAATAATGATGTTTACATAATTTTCTTTGGAAAATGAACAAATGAACAGAACAGACTTTTTTTTAATCTTTTTTCCCCCTGCTTTTCATCCTGAATTAAATAATTCTGCTTTCTCATTAGTAAGATGATACTTTTAGGCTATCCTCTTACCAATGCTTCTTAGTCTTCATTTATCCTCTTTCTGAACATTTAATCCTACATTTAAAAAAAAACCACCATGAAGTTAATGGACATCATGGGAAACGTGTGCTTTTTAAAAATGCATCTCTTTCGCATGATAGAGTGTGTCATAGGTCCTCTGATTTTAAGCAGGCAGATTTAAATTATTATGGCCCTGGCTTCAATTTCATTTTTCTTTTTAGTTTCATTCCACAAATCTCCATATATGGTACTGATTTAATTATTTGGTTTCTTCCTAAACTCCGTCCAGTTTGTCCATTATCTTTTTTTTCTCTCTCAGAAAGGAAAAGTCCAAGTACAGAGGCAAGAGGGTGCGTGAACCACTGCTAAGGTTCCCCTTCGCTACTATTTAGATCTTCAGATAACTCATAGTTGCCTGCAAGAGGCTACAGTAAAATGTGTTAGTGACCATTCTGTGTGTAGACTGAGAAGTTTAAACAGATAAGAAAATACCTAATAGACCCTAGACCTAAACAGCAAGCTTGGATTTGATCCATTGCAATGGGTGGGAGGAGTTCTTTATCACATATGCCAACAGCAGAATTGGGCAGGTTGTTTTGTGGGCAATTTCTCTATGGAAGGTGTGTATCTTCTGTTGCCTGCCTTTCTCACCAAGGAGGAACAATTTGTATTCTTTCTGGTCTGTGCTGATCTAATCTCACCATTTATCTCAAATCAGTGGTGGAATTTGAACTCCATCCTGTTCCTGATGATTAATTGCAAAAACAATCAATTTCAGCCTTGAGATATGAGGATCTGTCCGTGTCTTCAAATTAAGACACTGCCAAACTCTGACTTAAAATTAGCTGTACAATATCGGTCTGTGAGCTGTGGTTAGTTCGCTTTATTAATTCCACTATGTGGAACTATTAGAGCTGGGTAATACTTTCATGAGGAAATACTTCTTAGATAAAACTTTTTGGGAAAAGTTTTCAGAATCTTCATTTATATTTTTCAATTTCTCAACAAAATTACACAGACACACAAAAGTAAAATTAACCAAGTTATAATAAATACCCACATGTTGCTTAAGGACAAGAGAATATGGGGAAAAGGATTGAGGGGAAGAGAGAAATGTGGGTTTTTTTCCAAAAAAACCCAACCAAACAAAAAATAATATGCTTTAAATAACATTTCTATTGGTGTTTGTTCTTGAAAACCAAAACATTCAGATTTAAGGATAACATACTCATTTGTAACAGGAAATTTACAGCAAGCAAATGACCTTTTCTTATCTACTGTGTTTAATGTTTTTATCATCTTTAAACATAGTCTATAAGAGCAACATAACTGGAAATTTCTATGAAAACTCTGAAAGGTTTTGTCAATGAACTTAAATAATAGCCATGATAATTTGAATTTTAGCTTATGAAATTTAAACTTAAATAATCTTATTTTAGGAAGGGTGTTTGTTTTTTTTTTTTTTTTTGCCTATTTTAGTCATAAAAATAAGGCTAGGAAAGGAACTCAATAGTTTGTCAAGTTGCTCCTTGTTCCCTAGAGCAGGATGAACTGTACAAGTGCTACCTTGACAGATGTTGTCTAACTTGTTCTTCAAGATGTCTGAGAACTCCACAACATCCCCAGGGAATTTGTTTCAGCATTTTACACTTCCTCTTAAAAGCTTTCCTGATGCCTATCCCTGAATCATTCCTTCTTCAATGTAACCTCACTGCTTCCTTTTTTACTCACCATAGGCACAGAAATCAGGATTTTTCTTACTTTTGTAGCAACCTTTTGTAGCAACAGACATTTCGAGTCCATCTACATAGTCTCCATTCAGTCTTCTCTCCCTTAAGTTGAGCAGCTCCAGCCATTTCAGTCTTTTCTGGTTAGGAATGATTAATCGTTCCCTGGAAACTCCTGTCCTCCCCCAAACTGATTCATGCCTAGCTTGAAGAATTAGGCCCAAACTGGAAAACCTACTTCAGCTGAGAGCTAAGAACATGCCAGTAGTGGAAGATGTTACTCTCTTGCACACCATGTTCTCATTTGCGTCACCTTGTATTCACTTCATGGACTGTTCATAGGTTAGAACTAGAGTTTATCAGCTTGTAAAATCATTTAACTGTGTTTTCTTTTTTATTTTAATAATAGATATGAGGAAATCAAGGAAGGAGAATTGTTTTTATTGGAACCAAAGAGAGTTTTGTGGCTAACTTCATTAATATCCAAGTTTTTGAGAGATCCTTCATTTCAGAGATTCTGAATACAGAGATCTGAAATATAAGAGATCATGACATTTCTGAATATCAATCTCCACCCTTTGCAAGGTTACATTTTTTTGTTCATTATACCAGTCATGGTGATCTGGATGAAATGTTTGTCTTGCTGTAGTTTTGCATTCACTCTGTGGAGCTATATAGCTATAAACCCATGTGGCTAGGAACTGTGGCTTGCCTTGCAATAACGTGTAATAAAGACTAAGGAGTTACACACATTTTATCTTTATATTCTCATTATTTGGATCACATGCAGTCCCCTCACATAGTTCTGGGGAAATCCTTTCAATTTCAAAATACTAGCTCCCCCTTTGTAATGTTGGTGAAAGAGAGCTCCAAATATAATCCTGTCATATTCACAACTGTGGAAAAGTTTCCTTTCTTCCTTTGCTGTCCTACACGTGCAGAAAAAGTTGTACAGCATCCATCTTATCTTTTTTAATAATTGTATTTTAAATTATGGTTATTTGTCAAATACTCTTAAACCTGTAACTGCAGATCTGTAAGTACCATGACCTGTCTCCACTGGAAAGGGTTGATGTAATTAGAAAAAGGCCTATATCAATCACTGAGATAATGGGTGTTCTCTCTCTCTCTATCATCATCAATTACCCTGACTATTTTAGACAAAATATCAGACAAACGTACCTTCTTTTAGCTACAGTGCTGCCATTGCTATTAATGGAATTTTAAATCTTCTGTTAGACGAAAGGTTCTTAGGGAGACAATTTTGCAATGGCCAATTAAGGAAAGTTTAATTTACGTAATCTCACAGAATTAGCAATACATTTAATAAATGTGGTAAAAGTTGACACGCCTGGTACGGAGTGATTCTTCTGGAATTAGCTATCTGAATTAGGAGTCTTTCCCTTCTAGTCTCACAGATACTTGTATTAAACAACATGCATCAAAATGCAAATGTAAGGTTAAAATAGCCATTATTATTATTACTAATACTATCATAGAACCATAGAACCATTAAGGTTGGAAAAGACCTCTAAGATCATCAAGTCCAACCATCAACTAACACCACCATGACTCCTAAACTAGGCCCTGCAGTGCCACGTCTATACCTTTTTTGAACGCCTCCAGGGTTGACAACTCCACCACCTCTCTGGGCAGCCTGTTCCAATGCTTAACCACTCTTTCGGTAAAGAAATTCTTCCTGATGTCCAGTCTAAACCTCCCCTGACGCAACTTGAGGCCATTTCCTCTCGTCCTATCACTAGTTTCTTGGGAGAAGAGTCCAACACCCACTTCACTACAACCTCCTTTCAGGTAATTGTAGAGAGCGATAAGGTCTCCCCTCAGCCTCCTCTTCTCCAAGCTAAACAGCCCCAGTTCTCTCAGCCGCTCCTCATAAGACTTGTTTTCTAGACCCTTCACCAGCCTCGTTGCCCTTCTCTGGACACGCTCCAGCACCTCAGTGTCCTTCTTGTACTGAGGGGCCCAAAACTGAACACAGTACTCGAGGTGCGGCCTCACCAGTGCCGAGTACAGGGGCACGATCACTTCCCTACTCCTGCTGGTCACACTATTCCTGATACAAGCCAGGATGCTGTTGGCCTTCTTGGCCACCTGGGCACACTGCCGGCTCATGTTCAGCCGGCTGTCAACCAGCACCCCCAGGTCCTTTTCCGCCGGGCAGCTTTCCAGCCACTCTTCCCCAAGCCTGTACCGTTGCATGGGGTTGTTGTGACCAAAGTGCAGGACCCGGCACTTGGCCTTGTTAAACCTCATACAGTTGGCCTTGGCCCATCGATCCAGCCTATCCAGATGCCTCTGCAGGGCCTTCCTTCCCTCGAGCAGATCGACACTCCCTCCCAGCTTGGTATCATCTGCAAACTTGCTGAGGGTGCACTCAATCCCCTCATCCAGATCATTGATGAAAACATTGAACAAAACCGGCCCCAGAACCGAGCCCTGGGGAACACCGCTCGTGACCGGCCGCCAACTGGATTTCACTCCATTCACCTCCACTCTCTGGGCTCAGCCATCCAGCCAGTTTTTTACCCAGCAAAGTGTATGCCCACCCAAGCCGTGAGCTGCCAGCTTCTCCAGGAGAATGCCATGGGAGACCGTGTACTATTAGTTCTAAAAATGCTTCTAAAGATGTTGAAAACACCAGGCCTAGAAAGGTACTGAATATCTGCTACTATCAACAGGAGATATCCTACTATCAGTAGTTACCAGAAATGGCTCTTCAACTAACATCTCTGTTGTGGTTTAACCTGACAGGCAGCTAAACACTACACAGCTGCTCACTCACCCCCCAGCTCCTGGTGGAATGGGGGGAGAGAATCAGAAGGGCAAAAGTAAGAAAACTTTTAGGTTGAGATAAGAATAGTTTAATAACTGAAATAAAATAATAAAAATAAAAATAATAATAATAATGATAATAATAATAATATTGTAATGAAAAGGAAAACAACAAGAGAGAGAGAGGGAAAGAAAACAAACAAAAAAAAAAAAACAGGTGATGCACCCGCTCACCACCCGCCAACCAATGCCCAGCCAGTCCCAGAGCAGCGATCGCCCCCCTGGCCAGCTCCCCACCATTAATATACTGAGCATGACATCGTATGGTATGGAATAGCCCTTTGGCCAGTTTGGATCAACAATTTTAGCTGTGTCCCCTCCCCTTCCAGCTTCTTGTGTACCTGGCAGAGCATGGGAGGCTGGAAAAGTCCTTGACTAGTGTAAGTGCTACTTAGCAACAAACATCAGTGTGTTATCAACATTATGCTCATACTAAATCCAAAACACAGCACTATACCAACTACTAGGAAGAAAGTTAACTCTATCCCAACCGAAACCAGGACAATCTCTCATAAACTGGTCCTTAGAAGATGATTCAACAAAACACGGCAGTATAATAAAAACACCTGCTAGATTTTAATCTTTTGCAGAATAATGACAAATTTATGTATAAATTTAAGCATGCTTTTAAGCATGCTTAAATTTAGGCATGTTTGTCCACACTTGTGGACAAACTGGTCTGACTTTTCAAATTGAAGCTGGTGTAGCGCTGCTAGCATTAGTGAGAGAAAACTGGACTATGCTGAGCAGTTTTGAGGATGCACATCTTCAAGTTCTTTAAGAACTGGGCCTTGCTGCAAGATAAAAAGGGAAAACCTATTGCAGGAAATTATCAGCTCTCCTGAGTATCAAAGGCCAAAGAATTTCATTCTGGCTTTCCCACATCAAGCCTAATCACTTACAGATAGATGTCTTCACATTTTTAAAGGAACTTAAAACAAATGCCATACAATTTCTTTAACTACTGTAGCACAAGGCAAAAATACTTTGCCCCAAAGTTAACACTACAGTCTGGTGAAATAAAAATCCTTGTCAGATCTTGCTTTAAAATGTGAGTAGATTTGAATATATGAGTACCAGACATTTGACCAGAGTAGGTTTAAGCTCTAGTATATTCTGTGGGACGAGCCCATGTAGAATAGCCATAACATGAGAGGTAGCTTACCTGGAGGTAGCCCAGAAAATGAAGAAAGAATTGCCCCCAGTGGTTCTTCATACAAAAATGGTGTCTCCCAGGTGGATGAGGAGAAGAGGCTGCAATTTATCCATTTGTCTCTGAATTCAAAACACTGTCAGTGGTCAGGTATTTGCAGGCCAAGAAAACAAAACGGTTGATGATTTCTCACTCTCTTCACCCATACTTATTTATTTCACAGGAATGTCCTTAGGATTTCTATTGATTCTGGGAAGATTTTCATACAATGACATTAACATATAAACAAAGTCACAAAGAAACACTTTTTTCAGGTAGATTTTCCTTTTGCAGAGACCAGGCAAATAAATAAGTTTCCCTATATTTCTCTGGCTTGAGTTGTCAGCTCTTCAACAACAGCCAGATGATACCTTTGGCCTGTTGGCCTATGTCAACTCCAACGTTGAGCCAAAATGATCCTTTGACAATGATATAGGTTGATTCTCCACACTCTAAGGAGTACAAGTGTCTTACAGCTGCATCATTTTCCAAGAGTGATTTACTTACTGGTGAAACAGTGCTTGACTATGCTATTGTTCTTATCTTTCAAAAATGTTATGCATTGGTAGTAGTCTTTCCAGGTATGCAGAGAAATGCAAAAGATAAAAAAATGCTTGCAGCAGAAGGCTTCTGAAACTCAACATTTCAACATTTACCAGGCAAATGCTGCTTATCTCTTCCTGATAATGAGCACATTTGTTATCAAACTGCACAAAGGCCACCTTATAAAACATCCCGAAGATGAGTCCGAAATTTGCAGTTTGTGGCTTGGTGTATTGCCACTTTGATGTTTTAAACATTTTCTCCAAGTTTAGTGCTACTGCTGGTGAATGGATTAATACAACACTATTTCTTATTGTGTTACTGCTAAATGTTAACTTTATTCATATGGCATGTAATTACCTTCAAACAGAATTCAAAGCTGATAAAGAATTGAAAGCGTCCTTTTGTCTCTCTCTCTTAAAAATCTGTGTGTATATGTGTCTGTATATGTCTGCATGTGTTTCTGCAGTATCTGCTGTTATTTAATAGATTATAAAAACTCCAGCTTGTTGTAATGAACAGAAATAAGCCAAGGGGAAGCGTTTGGTGATCTCAGTCTATTTCATACTGGTATTTTTCATTGAAAAAGATATTAATGGCAGCTTCTCAGAATCACAGCACATCTGGAGTTTGGATTCATTTAGCAATGAATCTGAATTTCCAAGCTAGTCTTCATCTTGCAAACAAGGGTAGTGGAAAACTTTGATTTGAACATCACCTGGCAGAATTCATTGGTTTTGAGACTGCTCAGAACAGAGTTGGCTGCAACCTTAAGTCTTGAAGGTAGAAGACATCTGCCTGGTGAAGTCATTCACTGCTTACTGGAAAAGAGCATTTCTGATAAATTCCAGCTTGGCTTTTTGTACATTCTCAGCACAGAAAGTGTTCTCACCTACATTTTTGTAATGGTTTATTAATGCACTCTGACTCTGGATGTTGGACTGTTTCAATGTTGCTTGATCTGAGTGCTGCTTTTGACACTTTTTATTATAATAGCATCCCACTTGATCATGTCTAATGTTCTCTGGGCTTAGCTGGGTCTACATTTTGAGTTCATTTCAATCCTATTTGTCTAACACATCAGGGAGTTTTTTGCTTTGGTTTTTTCTTTTGTGTGTGTGTGGTTGGTTTTTTTTTTACCATTAGGAGAGTTCCCTTGGCCTCCTTTGCTCAGAAGTTATTTATGGGAAGGTTCTTTCACCAATTCAGTTCTGAACACTTTGTTTCTGCACAAGAGCTGCCACCAAAAGCAAAGTTGAAGGAGAAGGCTGGACATTTCCAAAGAACCAAGAAGAATGTATGTGTCTTTTTACAGAATTCCCTCTTGACATCTCATTTTGAGTCCACTGACTTTAACAACCACATGACTTTACTTGGCATAGTAATATGATGCATAAGCATAATTCATATTCTACTTTCTGTGTTGTGACTACTTGACTATATTTTTGTGAAATGTAATAGTGTGAAGAACCACAGCACATTAAGGGTATAAAAAATTTCCCAGTCATTTCTAAGGGAAAAATCAACACTCACAAAAACTCCTAACCTCCAGGAAAGAAAAGACAACTGAAAAAAAAGGAATCTGGACAAGACTGAGGATTATTTTGAGTGAAACAACAGGAAACAAAGATTTCATAAAGCAAGAAGGGCAGTATATCATACCTGATACACAAGTGACAAGAACATAGAGACAGAGGGTTTCCTAACAGGTAGATCACAGCTATGTCTTCCTGTCAGGAGCAAGAGACAGTGCTTATGCTTGGACTTAGGCCCAGAAGACTAAGAGGAAAAAAACTGGACACTTTCCCCTGACAGGCAAATAGACAGCTTATTGCAGTCCAGAACCCTGTAGGATGCATTACAGCTCTCTACCCTGACTGTCTATAACATATGATTTTCTCCTGAAGAGATATGGGGAAGGCAAGGAGAAAGAAATTAGTGGTTTCTAAAGGTGCAGGAGAGCAGGGTGTACTTTGTTTTGGGTAAAAAACAAGAAGGAAAAAAAGAATTTTATTAGAAGGACTATGAAATTAATCAAATTCCATATAGTGGAAAATTAAACTTGTGACCTTTAAACATGTGAAAATAATCTAAAAGTGTCAAGTCACATTAAAAGCTATTCCATAAAACAACTCTGCATTCAGAGCAATGGGTCAATTGACAGAAGGAAGGCAAGAAAATTCAAAGCCAAGCTGTGAGATAGCCAGAGTGAACCTTGCCTTGTGAACTGTACTGCATCAGCAAGACAGGATCAGATGCTAGCAAGTTGCATTTCCAAAAGGGATTAAATCAATGTGATTTGATCAGTCCTTTGAGCTTTTTGAGGTCCTCCTGCCTTGTCTTAAAACATTGTCCACATTGCAGGAATGATGGATCCATTTGTTTTGATGAATTTGACATTGCTGTGTTCCAGCTTTAAACCTCCTTACCATTCTAAAGAGTAGGCTGGGGCAAACCTTTTGTTCCCTTGAACAGAAAAGGGAAGGACCACACTGCAGCTCCAAGCAAGTCCATGTGAAGTTGTGAGCAGAGGTGACAGTGGAAAGCAGGAGGAGATAAAAACTAGTCACAACATGGGACAGACAGTTGATTGCACTTGACAGCCCATATGGGTTCATACACAAGCAGTGTACAATGGTAGTATTGTGGAGCTAAGGATCCGAGGGGCTTTGATGCATCTCTATGAAGCAATGGGTTCTTCCCCCAGGCAAGTGAGTGCAAAGAGCTGAAAGAGTGTTTCAAAGGGCCTTCAATCTCTTTGGAAACTACTCTGTCTTTGTTTCCCCAGGCTGCCCAGTGAAACCTGCTTCATCAGAGCAATCATGCATGAGGCTTTCCACAGGTTACTCTTGTGACTGTTTCTCACTTCAGGTTTTCCAGTTCAAAGATGAACTGAAATTATGAGATCAACATAGAGTAAATTTTCCTTTTGGTTTGAAGATGGAATTAATAGACCTGCCCTTAAACACCTCTGATCTCTCTGTCCTCTTCAGCTTTTAGGTGGCCCAGAAAACAACGTTCATGACTTAAGCTGCCTTTTGCTGAGTGAGAAAGGCTTTTGGCACAACAACAGCAGATTAATTTGCCGTAGTATTTTCAGAAACACAACGCGTTAGAAATTGTAGTTTCATTGAGGTCTTGTCTTGGAAACATTGGCTTTTGACAAATAATTACTACTGGCCTTGTGGTGGGTTGACCCTGGCTGGACACCAGGTGCCCACCAAAGTCGCTCTATCATTCCCCTCCTCAGCTAGACAGGGGACACACTCTCACACTTTTCCCCTGCTCCAGCATGGGGTCCTTCCCATGGGATACAGTCCTTCACAAACTGCTCCAGCATGGGTCCCTTCCACGGGGTGCAGTCTTTCAGGAACAGACTGCTCCAGCGTGGGTCCCCCATGGGGGTCACAAGTCCTGCCAGAAAACCTGCTCCAGCATGGGCTTCTCTCTCTCCACAGGTCCACAAGTCCTGCCAGGATCCTTCTNCCGCCCCTTCTTAAATACATTATTCCAGGAGCGCTACCACCATCACTGATGGTCTTGGCCTTGGCCAGCAGCGGGTCCATCTTGGAGCCGGCTGGCATTGGCTCTGTCAGACACAGGGGAAGCTTCTAGCAGCTTCTCACAGAAGCCACCCACATAGTCCCCCCGCTACCAAAACCTTGCCATGCAAACCCAATACACTTGGAAGGGAAAAATTGTGAAGAACACAAATTACTTAATATAATTAAACAAGTAAAAACAGCAGAGAAAATAGTGCAGCAGATGAGCATTCTCCTTGTCCCTATTATTACAATATTCACAAAGGCACTTAAGTCACTTTTTAAAAAATGTAGTACTGAGATTTCTATTATTGAAAATATAGATAAACCAAAAACCCTGGAATTTTTTATTAGCTCTTAAAAGATTACATGGAAAAATTCAGAAGTTATACAACTAAGAGACACCATATGGACCTTGAAAACCTTGTGTTGAGAGAACACTTTTCTTATTATCCAAATTTCTCAGTAATGTACCATCAAGAGCTATGATGAGATCCTCTCTCCTCCTTGTGTAATGACTATGGAACTCAGACATCGTGCCCAGTGTTTCCCTGTAAGTCCCATGTCCAATGTGGGCAGGGCAGAGGACACAATCAAACTGTGGTCCAAACACAGCAGATCTGTCTCACAAGTGTAGAGCACATGGGCAAGATGCTTACTTAAGTTACACCTGAAACCTTCAAGCAAAAACAGGTTAAAGCAAGATACAACACCAAGGAACTGAAAATCAGAAGAGACAGGACATCACCCCCGTTTTACAGTCTGAAGACAGAGTGATTAAATTGTTTGCGGTCAAATAAGGGCAGAGAGGACACCTTTGGCAGAGGCAGCAATATAATTACAGATCACTTTCTTTACCATTAGATTAGTCTTTCCTCCTGGCTTTTGCTTAAACCCATTTGACAGCAACTGACTCAATTACTTTTTGTGATTAATTTCCTGGATATATAGCCTTTTTTTCATTTATTTTCCTGTTTGTGTACTCTTTTCAGACCATTCCCAATGTCTATAAATGCATTTTTATTAGTATTACATGAAGAGTTTTGTTGAATGATGTTGAGGGAGTAGATGATAATTTAGTATGAGCTATCAACTCAGCACAAGACAGTGTTGCCTTCTTACCGGGGAGGTTCATTTTGAAATGTTAAAAATAAATGAAAAGCGAAGAATAAATACTTCCATTTTTTATGGATCCCTTTCTTTATGTATGTCTTTAGATATGCACGTATGTACATAAACATCACTGTCTATTCATTAAATGTACGAGAACCCATCCCTTTATTGTCCCAGCTGCTCAAAACATGGTTAGCAGATTCTTATTTAAACAAGGTCATATTGCAGAGCTGTACAGCATATCAGCTGATGGGTGTGCAAAAACATGGTGGTGGAATGAGTAGTTTGCACTAGCACTTATATCAACTTGCACTTGGTAGCTTCAGGTTTCCTATGATAACCTGCAGTAATACTTTGTTCTCTCTGAGGATCTTTGAAAAATACAAAAGCGCGCCTAACTTGGATGAATGTCTTGCACATTTCTTAAAGTTCCTGCCAGCTAAGGATGTATCCATGGAATATTTGATCATCAAACACAAAGCTGAATGGACAAAAATATTTATATTCTTTATCCTCCTATAAGAAAAAAAAGATTACAGGGCAAGAATTAATCTAACTGAGATTATCCTAAATTGGACTTCTAATTAATTTCTTTACACAGGCGGCTGATAGCACTGATTTGTTGTAGTCACCTGTGAGGTTGTAGGGGGTGTGTACACACCTTGGCAAGGTGTCACCATGCTGTTGTGAAGGCCATTTTATAATTTCCAGTGCAAAGCTTTTCCTTCCTGCCTTCTTCCCTTCCTGCATGCCCTGCAGCCTGTTAGCCTTTCCTTCCTGCCTTAACACCTTCTTTCTCTCGTTCATTTCCTTTTATTTCCTTCCTTCCTTCCCTCCTTCCTTCCTTCCCTCCTTCCTTCCTTCCTCTCTCCCTCCCTATATTCTTCCTTCCTCTCTTTTTTCCTTCTTTCCTACCTTTCTTCCTCTCTTCCTTCCTTCCTTTCTTTCTTCTCTCCTGCCTTCCTTTCTTTCTTTTTCTTTCTTTCTTTTTCTTTCTTTTTCTTTCTTTCTTTCTTTCTTTCTTTTTCTTTCTTTCTTTTTCTTTCTTTCTTTTTCTTTCTTTCTTTCTTTCTCCCTCTCTTTATCTCTTTATCTCTCTCTTTCTCTCTTTCTCTCTTTCTTCAGCAGCAGGGAATATCATAATCTGTGGGAGCTGCTGGTGCCAGCTCTATCTAAATGTGGATGTTGCTTGCACCAACTGAATGTGTCTGTCATGCCAGTTAGCAGAGGGAGCACATCCAGCCCACTCAGTTCAGTTCTAAAGGGAAAGGAGGTCTCCACAATGTGGGCAAAGAGTTACTCTGGCTGATTTCCACCCAGGGCCTCAATTAACTAGCAGCAGCTTCAGTACATTAAATTTACTTGCCACCTATAACAAAAAAGCAAACTGCAGTGAGCAAGATTGAACAGTTCTTGCACATCACTATTAGAGAGTCTGGGTGCTGGTGCTGTTTAGTGGGTGAGTGGGTACAGATCCCAGTGTTGTGCTATGCCTTGACACTTTTAGAACAGGACCTTCTCCTCTCTTCATAGGTTCCTGGATGTTGTGCAGAACCAATTTCTTCCACTTTGTCAGAGGAGCTGTGTAGTCTACTGTGGACAATGGATCCTGCTCCTCCTTTCCTCCTACATGCTGCAGTTTTCAAACTGCTCCAGTCTAGTTTATGATATCTTAAAAGCAAGTAATGCATTTCTTGTTACAAGGACATTTTTTTCCTCAGTTTCTCCCCTGGAAGGTCTCCAGGCAGGTTTTTGGGGATCAACAGCACTATCTAATAGCAGTGCCTCTCACCAGTTTTGTAAAGCACTGTACTGCAATGTAAAGCAATTCACTTCACACTGTTCTGCAAAAGATGTGGGGGAGTTTCCACCTATGATGAAAAAAAAAAGGAATCTGGGAGGGACAAAGAAGCTGCCATGAAGCTTTGCTCATCAACAGGTCAATATGAAATATCTAAACCACAAAACTCACTGTTCAAGCTAGCAGAGAACAGACACCTTCCAAGCCATACTGAAGTGCAGAACAAAACACATCCATAAACCGATGGGGTTCTTTAGATGTGAGGATGACCCTAAGGTATAGCCTTTGAATCCACTGTGATCCAAAGAGTAATATCTGAAATACTACAATGGATAAGTTAAGATGGCTATTTGAATAAGTCAGGAAGAATTCTGAAGAACATTTGTAAATTCAAGAAGTTTCAAAAAAAGTTGCAAGGATGTAGTTTTAAGAAGTAGCAAAGATTTCTTTTTTAATAGTCAGAATTTTTACTTGGGGCATCATGTGGTCATAAAACAGATAAATCCATTTAAAAAAATAAAAAAGCTTTTTGGACTGTATGATCACTGCCAAATATCTTGGTGTTTGTGCTATTTTTAGCTATATGATGGAAGATTCATTCCAGTTATATATATCATTGTTAATCAGTTTGATTTTAAACCCCCAAAATATGAAGTGGGTTTCAGCACCAGTAGCTGAGAAAAAACTCCTTCATAATAGAAGGAAATAGAAAAAAAAGTCCTTAGGCATTATTTTTTTTTGTTTTATTAAATTTCTTTAGTACCTCTTCAGGGAAAAAAAGTAATCGTCATTGCATATCATAAACTGCTGGTGAAGCTACTGAGGACCAAGATAGCCATTTCATTGCTGATAGTAGTCAGAATACATAAATGATGCTGCATTTAATTTGAAAAGTAATTATATATGTGTACAGACCTGGTTCTACTTATGCACAGGAAAATATTTAAGGGGGAAATTAGTGCAGTGCCCGCATTTAACGCCTTTCCCGGAAGAGCTAACAGGTCCAGAAACAAAATTCCATTTGCTAAATAATTATGAACTTTAGGGATGGTTACATTAAATAACCAAAAAGCAATTCAGACCTTTCTAATTCAGGAAACTGAAGCTGTCTTTAAAGAATAGTTGTCTCCTATGGGGAAAAGGTAGTAATGAAATTATATCATTAGCACAAAGATTAATATGATTTCAAGAAGATATTCTTGGCCATCAGCTTAATATAAAGACAGAACTGGAAAGTAATCATCTGACTCCAGAAATAACTACTGGCTTTGTCAGAAACTATAACATGTCAGTCATGGAATTGAATGACAAAGTCTTGGAGAAAGCTAAATGCAGAAAGAAAAAGCTACATATTTTGTAGTGGCTGATGATTGCTCTCCATGGCCAGAAGTGATACACATGACAACAATCTGATGTATAAAAAGCAATTTGAAGAGACTTGTAAAACACATTTCCTTCAGATTACTTTGTGAGTTTGTTTCAGCTAAATGCTCACAGTTTATTTCTGAGGAGTTCTCAACATTACTACAGTAATATTTAGTCAAACATTGGGGCAGCTACTCACCATGCACCAGCAAACCCGGGCAGAACAGTCTGTGCTGACAGTGAGATGAGCAATAGCGAAAAAGGGGAAAGCCTTGCTGTTTGTACGTAGGCCAGCTCCTTTCATTATTATTGCAAAGTCTGGAGAGTATATATGCCTAAATTTTGTTTTACTGCATAGGTTAAACACTGCTTCTTCATAATTATAAGAAAAGGAAATAGGAAGAGGATAGGGGAAAGGAGGAATTTACATCTTTAACACATTTCAGAGAAGTAAAAAGGGAAGTGATTAAGAGATCCAATAATCACCTGATTTTAAATAAATCTCAATATGGGCGCTGCTTCCATCTTTGAATTTAAAATAAATGACTACGGTTTTCAAAGATAAAAGTTCTTTTTTGGGAAAATGCTGTCCAACTGGTAGTAGTAAGGGTTGAAAGAAAAAATGACAGTTGTTTTTCCTGAAAGAGCAGCACTAATCAAAACAGATTAATGGAACGTGTATAATACTAACCATGTGATTACTGGGGTTTTAGTGGTTCTGTCTGAGGAACGTTTTAATGATTATATTTAAGGAGCATTTGGGAAATGGTATGCTACATGAGAAAGCTTAGTTATTGCTTTACATCTTACACAGCTACCAGTGTTGTAGACAATTGAGCTCTACAAAACCATATGATGAGGATAATTTATTTTCTTTCTGATATCTTTAAACATCCTTGAAACATTTTAAAGTTTGTTTGAGGTTTTTTTTCCTAAATTTTATTTTGTATAAACAGAAATACAGAAGTTACTGCTCTGCATTCCAAGGAAGTAGAATGTAATTTTGTTCTTTTATTATGTCACTGCTTCTCTGCATATTGCAAAACCTTAACACTACGTAGAGTAACTTACCTTTATTTTTGACATCATGGGCTTCCTGTTAATTCAATCAGCAGAGAAGATGGTAAATAAGGTACTGAGCTGTCTGCCCTCCTTATGGATTTATCAGCCTTATTTAAGGCAATTGAGCTGCAAAGCCGGGGCTTGTTTCTACAGACACCTGCTCTGTTCAAAATGAGACATACAAGCTGAAATTCTCAAAGCAGCCAACTTGTGGGTTTGAAATGAATGGCACTCATGAACTTTATGGGAAAATGTACAGCTACACCACAAATTTTTTTGAAAGGTGAAAGCAGAAACTCGTGTATATGATAAGATGGTGCTAGAAGAGCCCTCATTAGAATTTTGTTTGGGCCTTTGAAGTCAAATGCAGTCTGATCTTTATCTCTAAGTCAGATTTATATTTACCTCTTACACGCTCATTTTTTCACTGCTGCTTTTCAAATATCATTACTTGCCTTTACCCCATCGAAGAGGTATATGTGTGTATGAGTGAGACAAGCTATTAGCCTGATCTACAAAGACTGTTACATCTGGAGAAAAAACAACAAAAAAAGAAAAAAAAAAGCAGTTTCATTTGGTCTAGGTGATTTTCTGTTAGTTTCCTTGAACACGTTAACACTGGTTCTCTTGGAATGGGCTCAGGCATTCCCTTTAACTGTGTTGTTACCAAACAAATTGTTTTTGAAAAGTCTAGAGTCCCACTGGGAAGAAGAGGAGCACATAAAATAAAAGAAAAAAAAACCCAAACCAAACCAAACTGTGCTTAATTTACAGTATTTTCATCTTGAGAAGGCTGTCAGATATTTCACCTAATCATCTAACAAAGTGCCTTCATAACTGTTCTGTGTAACAGGGTTGAGCTGATGATGCTGTGGGAGTCTTAAATCAGGATTTCATTGCTTTAGTCGGTCTGAATTGGTGCCTAGATGTTATTAGAGTCTAGTTCCTTGTGTGTTATAAACAAAGATTAGAGCTGTACAAAACAGCCTTCACAGCATTTATACGAAGATTTTCTTTGCTTTCCATATTTGTGGATTCTCTGCTTCCCCAGATTTGCTTTCTGTCTGACATTTCAATTAAGCTACAAGTGGTAGGATAATCACTATAGTAGTTGGGAAAAAGGACCCTTTCACCCCCTTAGGGGTCAACAGTGTATTCAAGATTATAAATGCAGAAGCTATAGGCATCAGAGAGGACTGAACAAAGTCACATGGACTTCAGCTAAGGAAATGACATGGCCGCTGAGAACTTGTAGATGACTGTATCAATTGCTATCCAAGACATAAAGATATGATCACATTTCCCAGGCCTATTAGATCTATCTGGAAATTTTCAGTAGAGACCACGTGGGGTTTTTCTTTTTCAAGAAAATTGTGTTTTTCAAGAATTGTGTTTTTGTTGGTCAGAAGTGTGACTTTCCTTTAAAAAGTCCAACTTTTCATCAAAGAACATCCAGATCATCTAACCTGATATAATTTTGGGGAAAGAAAATAATTGTCCTGGGAGGAGAAGGAGAAGCTGACAGACAGTTGGTGAGGAGCATAGCGGCGGCAAGGGTAAGTCCTGCGGCTCAGCGCTAGATTGGGACAGGCAAGGGGATTCTTGGAGCCCGGGAAACCTGAGGGTGAGCAGTGGGACCTGTCATGAGCCGGCAGCTCTCGTGAGTGAGGCTGATATGCGGCTGACACGGCATAGGAATTGCCACGAGCAATGGCAGGAGATTTAAACGGCCCCTAGGGAGCGCAAGCAACTGGGAGCGCAGCGAACAGGATGGGCAAACAGGGTGTGGTGCATCAAAAGGGCGTGGCACGGCAGTTTGCGCGGCAGTTCACACCAGCAAGGCAAGCAGGCAGGGCTCTGCAACCCGCTTGTAGCTCTGCAGCGCAGGGAAGTGCTCTAGGTCTCTGGCAAAATGGTGGGCACTCGCCTCAGAGCTAAAACCACTGTTTCTACAGAGAAAGCCCCTGAGACACCTGACACATCCACCCAGATGGATCTGGTAAGAAAGGAAACATCAGTACAGGTGGTAGGTTGCAGCAAGTGCACAAACCCTTCACCTGACAAAAAGGTAAGTACCTGCATAAGGTGCGCACAGGTGATTGATCTGTTACGTTGTACTGGGTCTGGCTGAGGGGGAGCTGGTT
>WAAD01034140.1:3024-50266 GCA_013389945.1 Fregata magnificens | reverse complement strand
TTCGAGACATGTTCACTTATTACTTCTTCTCATTGTGCTTTGAAGCTGTTTCTTGGTAAGGGAAGGCTTATGTCAATGACAGTCTTCTGAAAAATAGATTTTTAGCAGAGCATTAATCAGCAATATTGTTTTTGCTGCAGGTCTTTTATACAAGCTTGTCCAGCACTGTAGAAAACCCTTTTTTGCCTTTGCAGATGGAAATAAAGAGATACTGTTTCTGACTATATTTTGTCCTCAAATTCCCATGCATATAATTGCAGTGGTAATTTGCTAATTGCTTGCTTATTTTTTTGATCTACAAAAATCCTGAATATAAGCAGTCAGAACCCAGAATATGTATCCCAAGAGAAGCTCTAAAATACGATTTCATAAGAATGAAGCAATATTTTAACTCTGTCTGATGCTTCTATTCTGATGGTATCCCTATCCTTTCAATTGTATAGCATCTAGATTTGTGTTTCATTATAATCTATAGTAAAGCCCAGTGGTTTCAACTCCATTGTCGTGATAATGTTTTGATATAATACAGCTTCTTATTTATCTTATAAATCGCTAAGAGGTGGTTTTTATTTGATAATTGGTTAGCAAAGTGGTGTTTTAGTTTAGTAGCCATTGTCTGCTCTGTGTAGAGGCTGAAAGGAATCGCCTGCTAGAAATTAGTACACCACTGATTATTAGCTTTACAGTGAGAAGAGAAGGGCAAGTCTCCCGTGATGAAAACCTTGCACTGAATTGCTTTTTCCTGAGGTGCTAATTGAAGCTTAGCAAGGAAAAAAGATCAGATCGGCAGTGATTAGTGTGAACTCTCACAAAGACCTGTACCCACTTCTGAAAATTTTACTGGTCTAAACGTCTTCCTTGACTTTTGTTTTCCATTGTACCAGTTTAAGCTCATTATTTTATTTCACCAAAGTGACATAAGTAACAAAAAATGTAGGGTAAATGATTTCTTTTCAGCCAATGAGTAGCCACATGCTTATCAGCCAAGCAGAAGAGTACTACTGATTAATGTGAATAATGCTTCTAGACTCAGTTTTGCACAGTACTGTCTATTTTTTTTTTTTATTTAGGCAACCAGGCAGAGTGGGACTTCTGAAATACATTTCACAGAGATTACTTTATAAATGAATTTAACACAATTGTCCCAAATCTGTTAAGAACTCTGAGATGGACATCCCTGATGAAATATTCAGGAGAGATTTGGTTGTTCTGTGCAGTTCTCTACTACCCATTACCGTGCGGTAGCTCTATAGAGACATAAAATATACAATACCTGAGTTTTTCTTACAGCACTTCAGCTTCACTACTTCTCTAGAGCTTATTTCACAGCAGCTTGTGCAGAACCATAATGAATAAACATCTACTCCTGTGTTTGCGTAGCCAATCCATACAAGCATGAATGAGGAGCAATGATAATTCTTCTGCAGTTTACTGCACTTGTGAGGGGTACTTGTTTCTATAGTCATTATTCTATCTTTTTGACTCTCTGGGATTTTAAAGTATCAGTGCAGTAGCTTGTACACATGAGCAAGATGGTATACAGTGCACACTGGAGAATTCTAGGCAAATAAATAATCAGCTGTCTCTGGCCGGAAGGTGTATTTGGGAGGAAAAGCACTTAGTGTAAACTGAAGTGACCATAGGTAATGTAGTTACATGGATGTGTCAGTTGCCTGTTGTCCTGTTGGCACTTAAACCTTACATTTTCTGTTACAGTTCCAGGATAATTATGCAGCTCCCTGACATGAATGGACTTGTTCAGGCCCTAGACAGAGTATGTTTGCAGTTGAAATCAAATGCAGTCAGTGCTCTTGGATTCTGTTAATTAAGGCTGACACTGAAGGCATGGGAGAGAAATGTGTAGATAAGTTGTGTAACTGCCTTCAGCTCAGATCTGTAATAGTAATTACATGGAAGTGCACGAAGCAGAATGATGAGTTTTTCTTATTATGACTCAAGCCTTAGTCTGGACTTGTGCTAAGGACTGTTTTGGATGAGCTATCTGCAAATGGGTATCTGGTCATTTGGGCTGGGAAGGCAAAAGTCACCAGATCTGATGCAAAATGGAACCATTCCTTTGGGTGAAGTTGGCTATACAAGCTCTAGCGATCTAGCTAAGACTAGGAGGCTTTTTTGGCCTTTTCAATTAGAATAGAATATTTCAGCTGGAAGGGACCAACAACGATCATCTAGTCCAACTGCCTGACCATTTCAGGGCTGACCAAAGGTTAAAGCATGTTATTAAGGGCATTGTCCAAATGTCTCTTAGACACTGACAGGCTTGGGGCATCGACCACCTCTCTAGGAAGCCTGTTCCAGTGTTTGACCACCCTCTTGGTAAAGAAATGTTTCCTAATGTCAAGTCTGAACCTCCCCTGGCACAGCTTTGAACCGTTCCCACATGCCCTATCACAGAAGAGATCAGCACTTCCCTCTCCACTTCCCCTCCTCAGGAAGCTGTAGAGAGCAATGAGGTCGCCCCTTGGTCTCCTTTTCTCTGAACGAGACAAACCCAGAGTCCTTTGCTGCTCCTCATAGGTCATTCCCCCCAGCTCTTTCACCAGCTTTGTTGCCCTCCTCTGGATGCATTTGGGTACCTTCACATCCTTCTTACATTGTGAGGCCCAGAACTGCACACAGTACTCAAGGTGAGGGCGTACCAATGCTAAATACAGTGGGATAATCACCTCTTTTGACCGGTTGAATTATGTGTGGAAAAGAAAACTTCAATATGATCTTTACATGTGCAAAGGAAGGACCTTGTCATCATAGCATCCTATTGCGAAGATTAGGATTATAGAGATATGTAGTCTAACCTCAAAGCATGGTTAGCCATCAGCTCAGACCAGGTTGCTCAGGGCTTTGTTCAGTCTTGAAAACCCTCCAAGGAGGGAGATGGCACAGACTCCTTGGGGGACCTGCTCTACTATCTGACTGCTTCACAGTGGGAAAGTCCCTCCTTACAACCAGCCTGAGCCTCTCGTGTTTCAGCTTATCCCCACTGCCTCTCTCTCTCCTGCCATGCACCAGCAAGAGGGGCCTGGCCCTGTCTCCTCCATAATCTCCTTGCAGGCACTGGCAGGTTGCCAGCAAACTGGAAGATATGTTCAAGAGCTGGAATGTATGTTTGAAGCACTGTTTATTTATTTCACCCATAATTCTGTGTTCCTCTTGAATGTTGCATAATAGTACGTGAAACAGCATTTAGATCCAACAAGATGTATTGAAGCATCCCTGACTATTTTTGCTTTTTAAGTCTCAAGCTTTCATGAATTCAGATTTTATGGGAGGAATAAGTATGCAGTGTTTTTTCGTTCTTCCAAAACTGACTTTTAAAGCTCCTGGGGGTGGGGGGAAGAAATGAAAAAGAAACGGGGGTGGGGGAACCCCAAAAAGAAAAAAGTTTTTGATTTTTCAAAAAAGAAAAAGTTTTGATTTTTCCTGGATTTGTAATTTCATTCACACTAACATTCAGTCTGGCTGTGAAGTGTGCATGAGAGAGTGTTGGTGAAACTCCTCTGATAACAGAGGCATTGATGTGTTCACAATCAATGAAGTCTTAATGCTTCCCTTTCACATTAGGTGCACCTGAATATAAGGCTGACTTTTTTTAGTTAGGATCTTAAGTACGGCAAAGTAACGATTGTTGTGTATTTTCTTACATTTTAACTCTCTCGATCTGTTTGTTCCTCAGTAAAAAATGTATGGTGAAATAGCAAATAACACTTATTCCAGGGCTGAATTTTTTATATCTTTGATGATAAAGAATGGTATTGAAATCAGAATGGGACAAATTAATTTCTGTCACACACCAGTGGTTGACTTTCTAAATCTATTATTATTGAATTGCAACTGTTTAAATCAGCACTGGGCGTGGTAACATGAATTTTTGAATTTATTTAATAAGGGTAATCAATATCTTTTGGAAGACCATTCTAATAAAGCCTTAGAACAAGATGAAAGACAAAGGAAGATAATTCTAGGAATTCTTGTTCAGCTAGCATCAGTGGGGGCCTCGTTTAAATGAAGAGAGAATTTAGTTCAAAGATCAAACACAGAGGTGCATCATTTTTCTTGAAGACGTTTGTATTTACAGGTCGGCTATAAGATAGGCACAACAGGCACAATGAAGTTGCATGGAAGCTTTAGAAAATGGAGTGCTTTACATATGGCATAGGAACACTATATTTTTATCTAAGCAGTAAGAATGCTCTCTTGCAGTTCTATTCAAGTGGCTTGCTTTAAGGAAACAATTTTATGGTTATCTAGTCCACTGGCTATAGACACACCTATTGCTGCACTGTGCCAGTGCTGTTTGTAACCATGACAAAGAAGGGAAAAATTGACTCTCAGGACTGTGGCAAATAATACTAATGTACTAGAGTGGGGGAGTACAACACCAGGCGTACTACCTGGACTCTGCCCCGTTTGAGATGCATTGGTAGGAAATGGGTGGCTGAGAGAGTCAGATTTAATTTAAATGCTCCTACATTTACATTTCAGATAAGTGATTCTTGGGTTTTTGGATTTTTTTGACTCCCTCTTCCGGTTGATTGCTCTTTCATTTTTAACTTTTGTGATCTCATAAACTCCTGTGATGTCTAATAAACCTGGCAATGAGAGCACATTACTGTCAGGAGCACAAATTGCTTCTCAATAAGTGTTGAATCTGTTCCTCTAGCTAAGTAATAACAACATCGATGCATGTAAGAATATCAAGTAACACCAAATGTTAGCTCTTTTTTTTTTTTTTTCTTTATTTGCAAGTAACAGATTAGTTTTTCAGCACAGCACTTGTACTTTGAACCTCTTACTATTCCTCTAAATTTTTGGTAACTTTCTCACCAGGAGTTAGAGACCAAATGACAGCTGTACTCAGTTCAATAAAGTGCTGTGAGGGGTTATTTAGTTCAGCAGCTTCTGCCTTCTGCACTCTTTTCTGAGATTCTTCCTTTATTTTCCTCAAAGCACATTTCACTTTACTTTTTGTGGTTCCTAGTTAAAGCTGATCACCTCCTTTAACATTACTTTGTTAGACTGTTAGGTTAAGCAGTGCCATAACGTACTAGAGTCTTTGTTTTGAAATCCAGTAGCTAAATTTACTTAACAAATGTAGCCCCCACAAAAGTTAATGGAATTAAACCAGAGCTCTGACTTGACTCTCACATCTTAGCACTGAAAATAATTTGTCTGTTTACTTGTTCTAGCTCACAACATAGCACTGTTCAGCCTTTGACCTGGAGAACTCTGAGCTACAGGACAAATAATTTGTGTGAGAACGTTCAGTAGAGATGGTCATGGAGACTTTACACAGAGAATGTTTGTTTTGGGGGTATTTTTACCTTCCTGCCAAAAAATGGAGTAATATGTTACTTAAAATCCCTCCTAAGCTACAGATAGAGAACCCTGTGTTGTCTGTCCAATAATGACAAGCTGACGTATCTGACAGTATGCGGTTGCCCAAGAATTTCTATTCTTTGCTTCTTTCTGAGTCCCTGCAGTGGCCTTGCAAATAAAATCCTACCTGCTATATTTATTTATTGACTCTCCCTTCTAGTTTTAGCACTATTTGCATTCTTCCTCTTACTGGTCATATTTACATTTCTATGTTTTTGGGGTTCCTTAAACAATATCTTAGACAACAAAAACAGCTGGTTTCCTGTTAGTGTTACAATGTGAACGGAGTACTTTGTTCTCTCATATTAAAAAGGGAGATCCTCTTGTTACTACTGTCACTAACCATTAGACATTAATTCTCTAATGATTTAACACATTTTGTCTTAACAGAGGTTTTAAAGTTCATCACGATCAGCTGAATTCTTTTCACTTGTTGCAAAAATATTACCTAGAATGAAAAAAGTAACACAATTGCATGAATTTGATATACAGCAATACATTAACTACACAAAGTTATGTAACATATATAAGCCCCACTCCAATATATTTTCATGTGGATTTGAGTCTTAGACTTTAAGCTTACTCTGCAACAGAATCTGGCTGATTTGCTGACAGCCTTTCCCCAAAAGAAGGAAGTGTTTATATCAAGTCTGAGTACCCAAAGTGATACGTGCATTGTGACCATGTTTACTCATGAATGCTTAAGTGCACGCAGTAAATACCATAGTCTTTGAACATTTGTGAGTTCAATGGAAAAACCCCAAAGATTCATCATATAAAAAAGATGAACAAATTGTTTTCACACAGGGCTTGTGGATCGCATTTTCAAGGGCACAGCAGGAGTCTCGCTGTCCCCACCTACTAATTCCAATGTTCATGCATGCCATTGTGCACACATAGCACATGTTGGCCCATGTTAGTTATTTGCTTTGTACACATAAGTTCATTGTACATACACATCAAAACACTGGAGCAATGAAAATAGGGAAGACTTGTAACAAACAGCCCCCCACCCTCTTAATCATTTCAGTGGAAGTAAAAATTGGGGGTAGAAGATGCTCTTGCTTCTTATCATCCGGGCTTAGACCCGGATGCTGATTAGATGTTCTTGAATGGAGGTTTTCCTTCCAGTCTTCAGCTGGCTGCAATTATATTTCTATCATCTTTCATTGTAATCTGTGCTGATTTTTTTTTAATCTTACTAAATATGAAAGCAGAAACAAGGAAAAACATCTGCTGTAGAAAATATTCTGAATTGCAGTTTAGAGAGCTTATGAATACTCTAGACTTATCACTTGTACAAAACTGTGTGAGTGGCACATTGTCAAGTGCAGACAGCATGGTGGGAGATCCCAGTATGGAAATCTTTTCCTAATGGTAGTGAAAAGATGAAAAAAAAAAATATTTGGAGGGAAAAGGCTTGACTTGGAGGGTGAGAATGGCATGTTGGACACAAATTAAATTACTGTATGGATTTAGACAGAGATGACATGATTAAAAATCCATGTGCTTAATCCACCAAGTCTTTATAGAGCTCATTACCATCATGTGGGAAAATTCCAGCTGAGAACTTTGGGCTGATTTACATGAATAAGTATTAACTTATGAATCTCAGGGAATTGGCCTTGTATTTCTAAAATCTAAATTTCTCATGCTATTTTATGAACCAGGAAGGATTTGAAAACTCAGCTGTGCTTTTTCACTAGTAAAACTGTGTGTTTTGTTTCTAGTATTGTTGTTTTCAGCTCTTTCGTTAGTGTTTCTACCTGGCTTTAACGTTGCTATGTCTACCAGCTGGCGCTCTAGCTAACTCGCAGGAATTATTAACAGAAAGTGTTTGAGAAATGGATGATTGGGCTGTACAAAATAAATATTTTGGGCTCTGACAGAATGTAAAAGATTGTACTTGTTACCAGAATGCTCTTCTGACTTCCAATACAAATGCCAGCTAATATGTGTGTTCCAAAGACCTGCCTGCCAAATACGTTGGATTTGGAAAAGAGATTTTCCTGCCAATTGCTGTATGCTTAGCCTGCCTGTCATTATCCCCCTCAGCTTCTTTTTCAATGATTGTGCATTTTACACAAGTGCAAAAGAGAAGCAATTTAAAAGGTTTTTTGTATATAAGATACTCTACAGGCAACTCACCTGCTGGAAATGAAACAATTCTGCATTTGTGACAATTTTCTCCCCTGCATGTAACATTTATTCCACAAAAGGCATGATTGTGGAGATAGAGTTCTTATTTGCTGATGCATTACTTAAAGTGAATAAACCCATGATTTTGTATATGGTTTAAACTGAGCTGAGCAATTTTTAATAAAAGCAATTTCTTTACAACAGGGCAGGAAATTGTTTTCCCAATCTATAAATATTCACTATTTAAATACCTTCTTTATTGTAATGAAATTTGGACCCTTGAAAATATTAATGAACTTTATATTATGGAAAAAATGCAGTCAGGAAAATGGAAACATTTAATTCAAATGATTTTGGAATATTTAATTTATTTTTTATCCCTATTTTATATGATAAATTTGTATGTTCAGATACAAAAGGAAATTCTGACCAGAAATAGTATTTTCTGTGTTTTGAAAACCAGCATAAGCTATTTGGATATCCATAGAGATTTTTCCATGTCTCTTAAACAAGAAATCTGTTAAAGTGTTTCTTTTCCACAAAATGTTTTAGCTCTGACAACGCCATGTTTTTAATTGAAAATATTTATTCAACTAATTCTCATCTACCTCCAGTGCAGACTTTACCCTTATATCCATTTCTGATCCAACCAACACTAGATTTGTTTACTTCAGTTTAATTAAAAAGATGATATAGGACACTTGTTGTATTTTAAATTAAATTCAGTAAACCAAGCAGACGCACTGTTTTATTGATCTTTGCAGCAGTGTAGTCACCAAAATATTATAATGAAAACTTCTATAAGAGCTTTCACATTGGCACTGTGCTGAATTATCTTGGACAGACTATGCCTATCCTGATAGTAGCCCTTATGCTGAATACAAAAATGCTAGTGCTTGACATATACAAAGAAATTTAGGAGTCAGAATGTAATCCTATCTGTAACAGAGAGCAGGGGTCCCCCTGCACTCCGTGATTTTGCTCATGTGAGTAAATGTCCTCACAAATAACTAAATAGGCACTTAGAATTTTAATGGCGGATGTGTCTCCAGGTCAACAACTTCCATGGCCCATGTGCCTTATCAAGCACACCAGCAAACCGTCAGGATTACTGAACAGCAAGGGGATGCACACCATACTCAGTGTTGTCCACCTAATGTAACTGCTCGCTGAGCTGTTGGATCTCCACAGACTCATGGTACTGTTCAAGGAGAGAGGTCAGATCTCCCAGGCAGCGCGTTTGAGGCAGGACTTCAGGGGCTCAGAATTCCCCACTGTACAAACCTGCATTTTTCCCTTGACTTTAGAAAGTTTAGGATGATCTGGTAGAGTTAGGAGCCCAAAGGTGAGGGAATAAATATACTTATATGGCTCACCAGGCATCCTCCTGCAGAAGACCCTGACAGACTGAGAGCCTTGGGGGCTTTGTCAGTAGGTCACAGGAGAGCAGGGCCTTGTGGCAGTCCTGTGCACATGTGGTACAATCTGATTGCACTTAGCAGGCAACTTATGCAGTACAGGAGCGGTTTCTCTGGGCATTCACTGTAGTTATTTTCTAGATGAGCTACTGATGTATATCTTATCTGAGACATGGGCTGGGTCCTAGAGGCCTTTGACATGTACTATGAGACAACCCTTTTTCTCATGGTACTGTCTGCAGCTTACGCATGGCTTCATATTCTTCTAGGTAGCTGCTGGGATTGCTAGTTTAGTTTTCAGATCCTTGCTAGTGGAAACAAAAGAGCCAGAATTACAATTGTATTCTTTGTGTGTATTGCGTAGCTGTATACTGAGGCCCACAACCCACCTACATACAGAAGGCCACCCACAAACTAGCTCTAAAGTCTCTATTGTTCTGCTACAGCAGATATTTCTGCCAGTTCAATTCATAAAGTCCACCAGCTGTCATAATTTTTTCCTCACTTCTTTTTAAATCATGGTACTTCTAAGAAAAGTGAGGCTTCAGGCTCCTGCTAAAGCATTCACGTAAGAAGCATCACTTAAGCATTTTATAGGGGATTGGTTGTGTGAAGTAGGACAAGAAAGTGTCAAACATACCAAATGTGTTCTGCTTCAGAAATTTATTATGTTTCTGAGGCACCAGTGCTTGGTTTCTGTGGCAATGCTGGGTTCTGGCTGTCTCCTCTGTACTCACTTATGGCTCCCTTAGGTGCTACGCCATGCTAATGCTGTGCTGGTTGTGACAAGGGGATGACTTCTTCAAGGAGTGTTTTAGTGTCTTTGTGGAAGAACAGAAGTTATTGTAGGTCAGCACTTTGTCAGGCTCCATGGGCTATAGTTTCAGTAGGTTCTCTTCAAAATATACTAGACTGGTATGGACTTTAAACTACAAGTTCCCAGACAGATTGGCGTCAGTTTTTCTGCCAAAGAGTGATATTTAATGAAAGTTTTGCTGTTTCACAGCATAACATGGTTAGTGGTTTGTAGGTGTGACAAATCCTGATCTTCAAATGGATTAAATTTGTCTAATGGACACCATGGGTCAGAAATTGTTCCTCTTGGCTTAGAATTAAAATATTAGGGAGAGGATTTCATGTAAATCCTTACTTTAGGGTGTTAAAGATTAAAGTGAGTTCTGATTAGCCTAAATCTTTCCGTCTCTGCTCCCTGGCCCCTCACAGCTGCCCATAGGTACCATCTTTTAAGAAACAGCACAGAGTTTTTATTAGTTCATCAGAGCTTGTTGGGACAGCCCCCTGTGAAATGCAAATCTGTCACGACTTTAGGCTGTATGCTTGCCTGAGTAGGGAATCATAATCATTGTGCATTTGCCAAGTGCCTGGGAAAGTCCTCTAATGACTAAATCTTGTAAAATAATTCTAATCTTTCCCTCTTTGACTGATTCTTCCCAATTCAGATAATCCTTTCTAGTTTTTCTTAAGTTGAAGTTCATTATTTTCAAAGTTAATGCAAATTCAAGTATCTAAATAAATAACCTAAATGTCATCCAATGCTTTCATAAAATTCAAAAGAAGGTGCGAGCATCCAGTGCTTTAGAAAATGAAGTTGTGCTTCATTGGAATTGGTAGCTAAAATGTAATTGCCTTTAGTTGAACCACGAATCCAATCTGGATGTCTACATGTGCATTATAACAGAGCCTGGACACCAGCTGTCTGTGTGCCATTTATGCTTTAAAATTTAGGCCTCATAGTCCACTTTCAAAAACCCAGGTCTGAAAATGTGGAGAGTTTTTCTCAACTGGGAGAACAACCTACTACTTAAATATCTAAAAGTGGGCTTCCAGGTTAGTATTCTTCAGATTTCAGAGCTTTGGTACAAAATTGTATCAGTATTAAAACAATATTAATGATGTGGACATGTTGAAGAATATTCTTTTCATGCCACACGGTCAGGTGTGGTATAGTCATGGAGATCTTATAGCAAGGTACTACACTGAAATATAAATGATATTGTTACAATCCCATTTATGGCTGGTTTAAAATGAGCATTTTTTCCTAACTCTTAAGACATCAAGACACACACACACGTGCACACATATACACACACAAAAAGCCGGTGCTAGCATTTGTAAAAGCCTCGAAGTTCATTTTTAATTATAGACTAAAATATAATAAAGTTTTTTCTTTTATTCTGATCAAAATCAGCATCTCCATATTATACTAATTGTTCATTTTGGTGCTTGTATCACGAATAGTGTGACCAGCAGGAGTAGGGAAGTGATCGTGCCCCTGTACTCGGCACTGGTGAGGCCACACCTCGAATACTGTGTTCAGTTTTGGGCCCCGCAGTACAAGAAGGACATTGAGGTGCTGGAGCATGTCCAGAGAAGAGCAACGAAGCTGGTGAGGGTCTGGAGCACAAGTCTGATGAGGAGCGGCTGAGGGAACTGGGGCTGTTTAGCTTGGAGAAGAGGAGGCTGAGGGGAGACCTTATAGCTCTCTACAACTACCTGAAAGGAGGTTGTAGGGAAGCGGGTGTTGGACTCTTCTCCCAAGTAACTAGTGATAGGACGAGAGGAAATGGCCTCAAGTTGCGTCAGAGGAGGTTTAGACTGGACATCAGGAAGAATTTCTTTACCGAAAGAGTGGTTAGGCATTGGAACAGGCTGCCCAGAGAGGTGGTGGAGTCGTCAACCCTGGAGGCGTTCAAAAAAGGTGTAGACGTGGCACTCCAGGGCCTAGTTTAGGAGTCATGGTGGTGGTAGTTGATGGTTGGACTTGATGATCTTAGAGGTCTTTTCCAACCTTAATGGTTCTATGATTCTATATATGCTACTATGTATATATTAAATGTATATATTTGAGGAGAAAAAAGTAAGACTTGAGGACTTGTAGCTGGCCTAAATCATGTTCCTAATGCTGTGGTTTTTGATCTTTCTGGTATATCTAAAGTTCCCTCTCCACTTTTCACTTACATTACTTATAACATTCTTTACACTTATTGTTAGTGAAGCTGTGATAAAAGGTAGCAGTGGTAAGTGACATCACTGATAGATTGTTGGCTTTTTGGGGCAGTTTTTTTTCTAGGGAACTGAGATTAAAAACTCTTGGCTGTAAAATTGTCCCAGGTACTCTCCTCTTCAACCCTTGCTCCCCAAAATGGGCTCGTATTTACTATTAGTGTTAATGCTGCTGCTTCTTCTAAAAAGAAATCTTATCAAAATCATAATCAACGTTTGTATGCCCTTCACGGAGAGAATTCTGGAGTAGCTCCACCCACTGTCTTAAGGGAGCATTATATATCCCAAACACAATTAAAATTTAGGATCGGGTACTTCAGTCTGTGACACCTTAGACCGAAGACAACAATCCTCCTTAGCTACAACATTTTGCTTAGATTATCAGGATGATCCCATGCCCTTTGACCAGTGCCAGGAGGCTTACTGTTACCTCTTTTATGGAGAAATGATCAAGGTCAAAACCCACTGTGTCTTAGTACTAATATTGAACAACTTGGCTGTTAAATTAGATTTAAGTTTCCACAGTGACTTTGACGGAAATAATCAAGGCTCTTAAGACATGCCAACCTAATATAATATTACTTTAGCTCTGATCACTCCTGTGGCTATGAAGAAGAGACGGGAAAACACATTGCAGGCTCACAAAAGCAGAAGGGAAAATGTTTTTTCATTGGAGTTCTGGCTTTTCAGATGAATTTGAGAACAGGTGTGTACTGTAAAGAATTCTGTTTTAATTAGCTCTTAACATTAAGGTTTTTTTAAATTGTTTCCTTCTCCATAAGACATTTCAACAACAGCAAATGATTTTTAAAAATAATAATTTTAGGCTGTGTCATTATGGATGGGTGGATGGATGAATATCTGTCATTGCATATGACAGGCACCTACTCTTACAGAGCTGTCAGGCTTGTGCTTTTAGTGTTATTGTTTCCAAGAAAGACTGCTGTTGTTAGGAGAGTTCTTACAGCAGAAGGCAGAAGAGAAGGCATTTAAGATCTCTTCTTCAGCAAAGCTGAGGTTTCATATGACAGGGTACTAAGTAACTGTATGCATAAAGTACTGGACATGATTTTTAATGTTAATTTTTGGAGAGGAACACTGAAGTATTGAAAGCCTTGGTGTTCCCATCGATACTGCATCTGGTTTTCTATTGTGTTGTACTTTTTGTACTCCTTTGTGAAAACTTTATTCAAAATCTGTGGTAGTTACTCTTCATAGCTGCTGTGTGACAGAGAGACTGTACGAAGTGCAGGGAAAAGGAGAATCACTTATCTTGTTGTTTAGAGACTGTATGGTTTCCGTGCCTTATTTCCTCATTCTGTCAATACTGGGAATATTGTTAGTATAGGATTATTCAAACATGAAGTAATCCTTAAGTAGAAATTTATATTTGGATTGTGATGTTGTAAATCACCTTACAGCTGAATGTCAGATATCAACAGCTACATCCTGGGCACTACAGTTTTCTGTCAACTGTGTAAATTCTCAGTTTTAGGTGACATACCATACTTTAATGACCGAATGTGAGTATCACACTCTGACCAAGGATAGTGGACAAGAGTCTACAGCAGTTTAGAATACTCAAATCACACCTGCACTTCCATTTTTCAAGGCAAAAATCAATAGGGAGAGCTATCTAAATGAGATGGACTGGTGGTGTGCAATACTGTTCTGGTCCTGATTTTTTCAGCCATACTGCTTAAACTGAAGGTGCTCAGAGTTTTAACACTGATGGAGGAAAATTGTATCTATGAATTGCTTTCTGGTTTATGCTTGACTACATCTGTATATCATTTCACAACAGCCTGTTTATGCCTGTATGTGGGCCCTAGCCTGTCCTTCATGGATGAGATCCATGGAGATACATTATGGAATCTGTGTGAGCCTCTGGAAGTGCTTAAAAAGCGTTATAAATTAAGTGTCATATCTAAATGAGCCATCTGGTCTGCCAAAGAAATAACTCACCTTAGCGAGTGTTTTGTTTTAGAACCACTGAATAAAAATATTAACTATGTGTTATTCTAAAAGTAAAGGAAGAACACGAAAAATCACCCTGAGAAAACCGGAAAAAAAGTTTTAAGTGAAACCCCCCACACACATGCACAACTAAAACTAATACATATTAAACTTGTTGTCTTTGGTTTTCTTGTAATGTGAATGGAAGTAGGTGACCATCATGAGTTAAGATTTGTTTCTTTTTGCAAAAGAGGGAAGTATTTAGAATAGATTTGTCTGAAGTTTTGAGTGATTTTAGTGTGAAATTCACTGCTGAAAAGCCAGAAGAAATGTAGTATGCTGAAGAGAAAGAGGCAGAATTCTTCATTCTCACATTATGGTGTGGAAATATTCTGCTAGAAAGTGGGAACTTTAAATCATGGCTGCCTCCCTGTATTGAATGACAACCCATCTGAAAACTGTACTTCTGGAAATTATGGTGCTGAATCTTGTGATCAACATTGCCAGTGGAAGCAAGGGGTTGGGATGAAGCTGGCAGCTGTGGAGATGGAGTAGAGGGAGAGAGAAGTAAAAAAAAACAGAAGAGAAATCTTTTCAGCAGTTGTACAAAAGTGCTGGCTTTGTTTTGTTTTTCTGCTATGTAGAAATGAGTGACAAATCCACAGGGAAAGCAAATGTGATTTCAATCTATCCATTATGAAAACACATAAAAGTGTTTTTATCATTAGCTAATTACAGTTAGAAACCATTTTAATCATAACTAAGACCAGTTAAAAGATGACAAATGTTGAGTTTTGTAGTTATAACTACAAAAATTAATCCCACGACAGATGTGATTTTAAGATACAAACCTATGATGAAGATATGAAAGGTTTCATTAAATTCTTGCTATGTATCATTAATTCAATTCTGAAACATCTCCTAAAAATGAAAAGGAAGGAAGAGTACATAAATAATATTGGTATGGAGCGCGTTACCCCACATTAAATCAATATTCTGCACTGACAATACATAATGGTGATTAAGTCAGCTAGACCGAGGTAGAAGGTTACTAGACTTCTGTAATAACATTGAATCTGCATATCTTTGCATGCTCTCCTTGTAAGACTTTTTTTTTTTTTTTTTTCCCCCTCTCTAATACAAAGTTGTCTACAGGGTTGCTGTAAATATTTCTGGAAAATATTGCTTTTAGCCATCTTAATGCTGAGTCTGAGCAAAAGACTGGATGATTTTGTGTTCACTATCTTACACTCATTTAAAAAAAATCTGATTCTTTTTTCTGCTTCTTTTAAGTTTATTTCATTAGGGATATTACAAAGTTTAAAGCTGAACCTGTAGGTCATCCTATATTGTGAGTGAGATAAGGCATGTGGTGGGCATACTCCCCATCCTCCTAATGGTGAATTCAGATGCATTTCCCTACCATTGCAGGCTGTGGTTATTCTCTGTTACTCCAGTGTAATTTTATTGACACATTGGACATGAAGAGTGAAGTTATTAGTTGGTGTATTTCATAAGGGTGTTTAGCATTCGTAACATGTGCTATAAATATGCGACTGGGAGGGCTTCTGTTTGAGATTTCCAGACACGTGAATGTGTTCCTAATAGAACTGACTGGATTCCTGGGAATTCTGTCTAATTTTGCAGGGAAATACTAGACAAGTTTTGGAAAAATAAACTTGCCCTGTTTCTTTAATTTGTATGAGTTTTACATTTTAGCAATCGTAGAAATGCAGTTTATATTTGCTTTTAATCTAGTTTAATGAAGCTCTGTCTTTTAAATAGTAACTGGTTGAAGTAATTTTCTTGTAAATCCTTAATTTGTCAGGCACTCAACTGCTTTTAATATTGTGTTGCTCCTCCAAATGAGACACAAAACCCAGCTTTTTAATGTTTTGTGTTTCCTAAGTTGCCTTTTAGAGGCTTTCTGCAGGAGAATCTATAAACAAGGTCTCATCTGGAACTAGAAAAGGGAAGTTAACATTAATATTTTGGTGCAATCCTAAAGCAGTCTGCATTTTTAACCATTAGGAACCATGCAGCGATACAATGTTGACTTTGATAATTTTTATTCCTAGTGTCTTTCTTTCGGGTGCTTTGCAATTGCACTTCAGAGTGAAAGTTATCACCAGAGTAACATGGTTCATCAGAGGTATCACAAATGTCTGTGTGAGTTTGTTCATTTGTAACTGACATGGATGAAAAGAATGAAACAAAAATTATGGCTTTATGCCATACTTGTCTATGCAGAGGTGCAGTGAGATATTTAAGGACAGCTGTTTTATGAAGCCTTAATGTATTCATAGTGGCAGCTGCAGTTTTCTTAGAACAGATTAGCAAGAATGTGAGAGCAGCAGTGCTGTATGTTTTGAAAAATAAAGTTTTTATCATCTTTCCATCCATGACCAAACTGTAGATGATAATAAATTGCACAGAAAATGTCAGGAAATTGCATGGTAGATGTTTTTGCAAGGGCTCAAATCCGATACTAGTAAAAGGTGGCTCTGGTTGAGGATATCACAGTCATTTAACATGGCTGCATTAAATCCAGTTTGCATCAGGCCCCATGTCTTACCACAAAGACATTGTTTGAGAACCCTCTGAACCACAGACAGTTGAGCAATTGAGATTTTTCTCCATCAATCCAATAGTATTGATATTTCTGCTTGGTCTTCCATATCCTGAGATATTTTTGTCCATCAAACCATTCTAGCACTAATTCTTGTTACACTTTTGGTTTTCACTTTGAAGCTCCAGTCAGTCCTGATTTCAAGGTACATAAGCACATAGGATTATTAGTCTCGGAGAACTTTATAAATGTAGAGAAAACAGGATATGGTACATTAGATGTTTTGTGTATATCAGCCATAGCTGACGGTAAAGATAGAATTCCATAAGCTTTGCTTGTTTTACTGAATTACAGATTTGAAGAATGCTGAGGAGTTGTGGTGAGTAAAAGGGGGAGGTAAGTCCTGGGTTTACAGAAATGCTGATTCTTATGTCTCTTCTAATAGCCAGCTGGTAATCACAAACACTGGATGTGCATTATGCCAGGCTTACATTTCAGCTAAAGCAGCTATAAAAATGTGTTGGTACAATTGTAGGAGGATACATTTTAGTTGCTGTTTTTGTATCGTGATGTTCTTTGTAACTCAGAAATACTTGGTGATATAATTATTTCAGCCACCAGGTGGATGTGCAGCCATCTGTCCGTTCTGCCATCAGCCAGGCTGCTGCTACAGTGCTGCCTAGAAAGAGATATTTTTCAATGAGCAACCAGTGCCTTTCCTCTTTCAAATTGTCCAATCTGTTTCAGAAATCAGTTCTTTTTCCTCAGACCATTTTGTGAACATGCAGTAGATATTTCCCATCGTCAAGTGAGCTTGTTGGGAAGGGCAAAGCTACTCCATCGCAGGCTGTACTTTTGCTTTGATCTCAAGCAGAAGTCTGCTTTTATCAGGTTCAGTAAGCTTCCTTTTTCCACCACACTGCACTGCAGTATTTTAAAAAAAGTGCAGAGAATAAAAGCTAGGTATCATGGGATTTTCTCTTTCTGATAAGCCACCTTCCCAGTAGCCTTTTCCAGGAGTGGAATCTAGACAGCTGCTACCGTTTGGCTACGTTGACATATTCAGCAGCCACACTTGCATTTAGGGTAGTAAAAGTCTGAAAGCTGCTTGAACATCACCTAGACTGAGTTCAGGTTTGATTGGCTGTAGCACTTTTTTTTGATGTTTCTGATGCTTAAGTTAGTAATAAAACACAAGATGTCATGCAGTAATACCAGTTAATCTTAGCCATATGGGGAGGTAGAATATCTGTTAACTGCATTTCAGCTGTGTATTAACGTTCATGATGACACAGTTTATGCAGCGCTCTATCCTAGTCTCTTGTATAGCCCCTGCATAGCAGTGGTTAAAGCTCTGAATTTACATTTCATAAAGGAAAGGGTGTTTTGAATTCATTGTAATTTAGAACAAAGCAACTTTAAAAAACTTTTTCTACATAATGGAAATTCATAATATTTCAGTTTTAGCATTTGATTTCAGGATTTTGGAAAGGTATTTCAAATTATATCCTGCAACTATTTTTAGTATATCCTGAAATTCTGAAATATAAAAAAATAAAAGAATAACAATCTAAAATAGCAAACATATAAATTCAAGTCTAAACAACAATTGGGAATGTATATATTTTTAATCAGTTTTTTTAATCAGACCCTTTGTCTTTCTAAAAAGAAGTTTTGACAGGAGAAATTAACTCATTTCATACTGAAGTAACAAATGAGCTGTTAATGGAATCACCCAAATCAGAGGTTTGCTGTTTTGAATCCTGATGCCATTCCAAGTGAACTTTTTAAGGCAAATGTAGCTTACTATGTTGCTGTCCTGTGCTCTATAGCATGACAGTAGACCGCCTACTTAAATAAAATGCTGTTCAAGTACTTCAGAATAACCCTCAAGATTAATTCTGCTTTATGTCTTATAAATAAAATATAGAAGTGTCGCTGCTATGTTCATTTAATGTCAACAAAACATCAAAAATAGAGATGTGCATTTTCCTTTTTAATATTGCCTTGACATGGAGATGGCATACTGCCTTTCCATGTGACAATGGCAGATGCTGGTGTCTGCCATCAAGGCCACTGTTTCTTTGGGTTCAGCCTGTAACTTACAGGACAGAAGTCGCAAAGAGAAGTAGTGTGGTGGACCTATGTTGTCCAGCTGTCTGGTCTGGGGACCAGTTGCGGTAAGAAGTCTCTGTAACAACGAGCTTTGCTGGAACCAGCTTGACAAATGAGGTTTAGATTTACTAGCCTTCAGGCTTGCCTCAACCTCCAGACATTGCAAATCCAGTGAAGGGGCACTTAAAGCTTTTTCTGCCTCCATCTGCCTGAGCTGTATCTTCTGGGGTAAAAAACTGTACCACTGGGTAAAAATCTGGCTGGATGGCTGGCCCCAGAGAGTGGTGGTGCATGGAGTTAACTCCAGCTGGCGGTCAGTCACAAGTGGTGTTCCCCAGGGCTCAGTATTGAGGCCAGTTCTGTTTAATATCTTTATCAATGATCTGGACGAGGGGATTGAGTGCACCCTCAGTCAGTTTGCAGACAACACCAAGTTGGGAGGGAGTGTTGATCTGCTTGAGGGTAGGAATGCTCTACAGAGGGATCTGGACAAGCTGGATCGATGGGCCGAGGCCAATTGCATGAGGTTCAACAAGGCCCAGTGCCCAGTCCTGCACTTGGGTCACAACCACCCCATGCAACGCTAAAGGCTTGGGGAAGAGTGGTTGGAAAGCTGCCTGGTGGAAAAGGATCTGGGGGTGTGGGTCAACAGCCGGCTGAATATGAGCCGGCAGTGTGCCCAGGTGGCCAAGAAGGCCAATAGCATCCTGGTTTGTATCAGGAATAGTGTGGCCAGTAGGACTAGGGGAGTGATGGTCCCCCTGTACTTGGCACTGGTGAGGCCGCACCTGGAATAGTGTGTTCAGTTTTGGGCCCCTCAGTACAAGGACATTGAGGTGCTGGAGCGTGTCCAGAGAAGGGCAATGAAGCTGGTGAAGGGTCTGGAGAACAAGTCTTATGAGGAGCGGCTGAGGGAACTGGGGTTGTTTAGCCTGGAGAAGAGGAGGCTGAGGGGAGACCTTATCGCTCTCTACAACTACCTGAAAGGAGGTTGTAGTGAGGTGGGGGTCGGTCTCTTCTCCCAAGTAGCAAGTGATAGGAAGAGCGGAAACAGCCTCAAGTTGCTCCGGGGGAGGTTTAGACTGGATATCAGGAAAAAATTCTTCACCAAAAGGGTTGTCAAGCACTGGAACAGGCTGCCCAGGGAAGTGGTGGAGTCCCCATCCCTGGGGGTGTTTAAAAAATATGTAGATGTGGTGCTTAGGAACATGGCTTAGTGGTGGAGTTGGCAGTGTTAGGTTTACGGTTGGACTCGATCTTAAAGGTCTTTTCCAACCTAAATGATTCTATGATTCTATAGCTATGTGAAAACGATGGAGGCTGTGCAAGCTAGGTGTTAAATGTGATGTCTGGTAATTTACATGGACTTGTGCTATTGCTTGCTTTTCTTGCATGAACTTTAGCAAAGCCATTCAGAAAAGCTAACATATGTCTCTTTCTATAACTCTTGCTGGCTATGAATCTTCTTTGTATTATAGGCAGTTATAATTTTATCATTTTGTACTAAAAGCTGCAGTCTGTTCTTGTTTTATAACTTTGGATTTTGCATACTAATGATATTTTCTATCACAAAATAGTAATATCCTCTTCTATACCTTTTTATTACCTGTATGTGTTACAAAATATTATCATGTTTTCAAGTGTCCTTACTAGACATTCTCATATACAGTCATTGTATATCAGAGAAGCTATGGGCTTGCTGGTAAGGTAAAATGTTGTTGGGAGAAAACATGTTGTTTGTAGTTTGCCGGTAGAATGCACAGAAGGGAAAATAAAGCAAGTGGGAGCAGTTGAGGTGGATTTTTTTTGGGGGGAGGGAGGTAAAGTTTATTTGATCTTGTGTTAAATATTAGGTGTGCAGAGCTGCTTCTCAGGCAAACAAACTACTTCAGGTTGTTCTTTTGGCGTTAGGTAAGTACTCATTTCTGCTGTACAGACTCAAAAATAACTGCTGGCAATTTCAGGTAAAATAAAATAGAAAAGTATCAATGAGATTAAAAGATTATTGAACCCAAGAATAATTTACATTTGAATTTTTGCTTTGAATTGTACGAAATGGTAAAGTTTATTCAACTTCATGTCTTCTAACCGTGTACATATAGGCTATATCCTAATGATTCAAACATGGATATAAAGAAGAATCTCCTCTAGTGCAGTAAAGACAGTGAACAGATGAAAATTTCATTGAAACTGATACTGTGGATGTTTAGCAGTGATGCAGGACACACAGAGCCCAACACAACACTCTGTTAACTTATTGCATCAACGGGCATGCTTTATTGAGAGTTTCTTTACAATCGACCGTATAATGTAATTTTTGAAGTATGGACACTTTCTCACACCCTTCAGAAATGTTTGCTTTTCATCCCAGAATCAGAAGATCAGCTTGTTTTTCTTAGAGAGACTGAAGTGCTCATAAAGTCTTTGCAGACCAGCCTAACATTTTGTGTACCACGTGCAATGGGAAAGGACATGCAGGAAATCAGTAGGCTGCAGCTCAGAGCTTAGGTGCCCAGCAAGCACTTGTTATCTCTGTTTGGTGTGTGTGAACATGCAAGCAGAAGCATGTGGTGCTGCTGTATCCATAGCATAGAAAAGGAGACAAGCAGCTGCTGACAGTATTTTGCTATTCAGGTGACATTTAGGAGTTATCCCTATTACCTGGATCTTACTGTTGACAGTGATGAGCCAGAATTAGTGCACAATTGTTCATTGCTGGCTGTAGTCTAATATGCATGGTTCTGTTGAGAATGATGTTTCCAAGTGCATATCCTTCTAAATGGTAAAACATAAAAGAAAAGAAAAAAAAAAATCAACCTTTTAATGGAATGAGTTGTCTCCATGCCAGTTCTCTTCTTTGGGATCAAGTTAATCAAAACACTAGTCCCAAACTTGCAATTTATTTATTTAGAGCAGCCTTTCTACATTCACACAAGCCCCTGGAAAAACGTTTCTGAATTCAAGCACAAGTGAAGTTTGCAGCTGGTATTTACCACCTGAAATAGAAATAAGAGGATATAGGTTATAATGGTGAACAGTTATTTCTCTTTTTATAAATACTACTTCTTTTATGCACTTTATTTTTGACAGGCCATTATTCTAACGCCTGCAGGCTCCATAGAATCACTGTTATAAACATTTAGAAGTAATGAATACTTACTTAATACATCTGGTAAAGAAGATTATGATGAGAAGGTAAATTAGAAGAAGAAATGGAACAAACAGTAATTGGTCATGAACTGTGAAATAGAAGAAAAGAATTGGTGCAACAAGGAGATGAGGTGATATTAGTAAAGAAAATGACTTAACAGACAGTGAAAGGGAATTATTTGGTCATTATTTGACAGATACAAAAAATATATGGAGGATGGAAGGATGAAGATAGAGCAATAGGCTTCAGTTTATTTGATGCTATGAAGTTGTAGCGTAGTGTACCTGTGAAGCTGCCTGGTTTTCATTTCATGATTGTTTAACTTTTTGTAGCCAGTGCATCTGCTTTTTTCTATTGCCATCTTTCTTTTGAATCTTGCTCTAAATTCTTATTTTATGTGGACTTTGTTCAATGCAATGCCATCAGCTTCGGTGCATTGTGCGTGCTTCATCTCATGGAAATTTTTCACCTCTGTGTGTGTTTAAACTGCATTAGGCTGAAATTCTTTGTCTAAGGTACAGTCCAGTACCCTCTGAAACTGGCAGATTAGACCCACACTGCAGACAATGAAGAAAAATAAAAAAAGAAAAGATGTAGGTATGGTGTATGGAAAGATGTATGGAAAAGATATAGGAGAGGAAATGAATGCCCTTAACACCCAGTGATGACAGAAGCCTGACTACAGAAAGTGATAATGACCCATAGTTTACATTTAGACGGGGAAACAAATGTGTGTATGTATAAATGGCTATTTTACCGGTATTCATAGTCTATCTATATCAAATGAAATGAAGTTATAAAATTTCATCAGCCTGTTTTCCCTTCTGTACTTTCAGCTTATTGCAGATGACTGCAGGGCATTTGCTTTGAATGGTAACTTCCATCAGTATATCAGGTTACCAACACAGACAAGCCACATAAAATATACAGGGTCCTGATTACTTTTATTAATTTCAAGATCTTGCCTACAACAATGCGTATTTATTAAGACTGTAAAACCTACAGCCCCTCAAAATCTTTTAAGAATACTGTAAGCCTACCTCTTCATTAGCTTATTGTTTTTAATAGCAATGCAAGCACTGGCTTTTCAGTAAATAATACTATTGACTGATTTCAAAGTTTGGGGACCTGGGCTAGATCTAGCCTTATTTTCCTCTTTAAGAACAGGTCATAGAAGTAGGGCACATCATGGGCTCCCAGCAGGGAGAGGGAAAATGTGTCATGACTTTTCTTGGGGAACGTGAGCAGTGCCACCTGCCTCATTGAGTTCATTTCTGTAGAATCAGGCACAGTAGCAGGTGACCTGCCTCAAAGTTGTAAATTCAGCCTTAACTAATTTTTAAGAGCAGGCAAGGATCTGCATTTGAAAGTAGTCACCTGATGTTTAGCTTCCTGACATCACTGCAGCCGGCTGTGCTGTATAAGACATCTCGGAGGAGATATAACTTGTTGGTATTCAATGTTTGACTTTTTCTGGAAGAGGGACGTATCTGAATCATCCCAAACTTGTCATTTCAGTCTCTTACAAGTGGGACCGCAGCAACTGAGACAACGTTCTTCAGATTCCTTTCCCTCCCCCAGCTCTATCCATGTAGTCTTAAAATTTTGAACAGGCTCCAGTGCCTATACTGTGAAGACAAAGAGGCATTTGTAGTCAATAATTATTTTTTGGTAGCAATAATACAATATATATAATGCTTAGGAAATAAGTTATATTAACATGGCTACTGAGTATTTTGATGTGTACATGACTCAGAAGTGACCAATTCGGAGTTGGCATTTTTGTTTTGTTGTTTATTTAACTTAATGTGTTGAACTGATACCATGCAGGCTTTGATTCCTGGCATTCAGAGAGATGTATTGGGGACATGCAGGAGAAAAAGGTGGAAGAAGGGAGATACAAATTCCCTATTGTTTCTCTTCCCAAGCAGAGGAGTTGGCATGCAAGCCAAAGTAAATGGTTATGTCTGTAAGTCTAAAATAGGGTTTCTGCAAAAATAATTACATTTCAACTGACTAAAAAAAAAAATCTACTCTGCTGAAAGTCAGTACAAAGATTTTAAAAGGTAAGGAAAGAAAATATTGTACTCTGGGGTCCTTATGCCTACATTTTCTTTGAGCTAGAGTAATTACACAGAAGATGCAAATGCTGTCAATAGTGCATTATGAAAATCCACCCCTGAGTTTGCAAATTTGTGCACGCACCCTGGGGCATCAACTTGAAAAGATTTAGCCCACAATGACAACTCTGAACAAATGATTAATAATAACAATAATATTGAGCTGTGTTTGGGTTGGATATAGAAATCTGGCCTAAGAACCAAAAATGTGTGTAAAATGAATAGCCATTAAAAATCACTGATTAACACCTATAGTGTGAACCTTTCTGTCAGATTCCAGAAAACAAAAATCAATAACATTTTAGGGAAAATAATGCTCAGAGAGCTGTCAGCATCATTTTACTTGTTAGGTGACTAAACAAAAGTGATTGCAGAATCATTGACCATGAATCTGGTATAACAGCCGCTCTCATTTGTAGGGCTCCACTGACTGCATTGAAGTTACTTCAGATTATGCTGCGATAAATTAATTCTTAATTAGGCCATTGTTATCTGATTTGATTCTTAAAAGATCAAATATTTTGTACTATTTGCAAGATGGAAGACTTGCATTTTCTAGGCTTAGACAAAGCAGTTACATCTGGTGAGGCACACATTTGAACCAGGATTTCTGTTATATCCTTCACTTATTCTGACCTCCTCTAGTTTTACTCTTTACTTCTGGAGAGTGGTGACAATTTTTACTCCCCAAAAGCCCCTACATTGCAGTGTGGTACGTGAATACATAAGCCACTGCATGGGCTAAGGATTTTTGCCAAAGTTCTTCATGGCAAATGTAGCCTGGTTTAATCCACGGATTTAGAGAGGTCAGCATTGCTTCTGATTACAGTAAGGAAGGAAAAAAGCAAGTTATGTAGGGGGGAGGAGGAGGTGATAAATGCAAGTAGGGTTGTAAGTGCAAGACGGGGGACAGTTCTTTGATTTGGACTCATACTGTATTTATTGGTGCCAGATAGACTGCTCCTTGAACATCTTTATTTTGAACAAGTAGTGATTTCCAGACTAAGAGTGATGATTTTTTAAGTAAACCTATAAGTATGTTCACACTATCACTGGAAAGTCTAACAATAATATGGATGCGCATATCTGAGCTAGCATTAACCTAGCTCTGGCCCCCATACCTGTGTACAGACTTCAGCATGTTGAACAAATCTGTTGAGGTCAATGCCCTTGAGAAAATATTTGCACTGAAATGTACATTTCTGCTTTTCCCAACATCTTCTAAAAGGAGGCATGGAGAAGAATCGGAGGAGGAACAGCAGAGGCCTCTAATCCCTGAATAATATTCCTCAGTGATGACTATGGAAACAAGCTATGAGATGGGGTTTTCATTTTTATAGCAGTCATCATGCTCTCAGCCTTGTCTCTGCTTGGCTGCACCCACCCTCTGACTATGGTGTAGATGCTTTAATGCAAGCCAGTCTTTAAATGCAATGAGATTTGTAATACTTGGTGGTAGATGTTTCGGTATGACTAATTCATAACAGTGTCCAGGTTCTGATGGGGGGACTCTCAGACTTTTGTGACTGAGTGACAAGCATAGCTTGAGAACTCGAAGCCGCTCTGAGGTGTGTAGTTTTGCAACGATGCAAATGCAGACACTGAATAATTGTATAGAATTAATTTGGTTTCCTATTCAAACAATTTGTGATGACAAAAGTATCAGTGAGCTAACCGGTTTCTTGAGTTCACACAGCTTTATCCAAAATTCCTTTCAAAAGCTGTTTACTTTGCCTTCACTGGACCTTCTTTGATACTGATTCACGTACTTATATTTTGAGATTTGAGGATTTCCACATGATCTCTCAGTACTCCTCATGGTTTCATTCTTACAGCTGGAATGGTTGGTGTTGATTTAGCACAGCCAAATTATCATGAATCACGAGTCAAACCTGGATGCGTAAGAGTGGGATCATGTTTTTAAAAGAGCAAACTCCTACCCTTCTACTTGACCAATGTAAAGTGACTCAGGCAAGAGGAAGAAATGTTTTGTACTTTTGGGTTTTAATGTTAGCTGTTTCTTTCTTGTCTGTTGGCTTTAGTAATTGCTAAATTCCATCTGATAGAAATGACAAATAGTTTTGTTTTCCAGCTGACAATTTCTTCATTGTTCCCTATTTAAAAACCCGAGTACTTTATGCATGAAAGAGAATTAAGAATCCTTTCTTTAACATGTAGTGACATCTTTAAAAGCTTCAAGAAAGTTGAAAATAGAAATGGTGCGGCTGACTTCAATAAGCATAACCCAAAAGAGGTAGAATAAAAACATAATAGCATAATAATTATTACTGCTTAGTAGATATCTATGCTACAGTAACCCCTAGAAGTCTTGGTAAGGCCCATGGACTCATTGTACAAATATAAGACAGACTCATACCTGCTCAGAGTCTAAGGACTTAACTGGAAAGGGATCTTTACGCCAAAGTTTCTGTGCCTTTGCAGAGTCCCTGCCTATGCACAGAGTTCCTCTGTGGAAATCCGGCTGCAGGGTCAGAGTTTCATGGCTCACAAGCAAATCCAAGTGCAAACGTCAGGCTTGACACAGACAAATCAAATGCAGGTAACTCTGGAGAGTTCAGCAATGCTAACGAGCGATCCCAAAATACTGGCCCTGTGATGCATCTATATATGATAGTTACATGAACGGCAAATTAGTCTCTATCCGTCAGATGCTTCAGATGCTGCTGCTGCTTGTCTTACTGTACTTCAGTGCTCATTCTTTCATATTTATTGTGTCTCACTGCATAATGTTGAATGTATTTTATTTAATTTTTCTATACCATAAATGCCAGAATTAGACATTTATTTCATGGGTGTTTGCTTTTGCAGGCAACCTAGACTCGAAGACCTACAGTTTTCTCGCAAACCTATGTTCCTACAGGGTTTTTTCTTGGTGTTCCCCCGCCATCCTCACCCCCTGTCCCAGTCTAGGGTTTTAAGGTGGCAGATTTCTTGCAAGTGTCACAGGAGGAGTGGGTAGTGAAGAGAAGGGGATGAGGCTAAGTCCAGAAGTTTCTGCCCAGTTCACTTGGTTTTTTAGCTCCTTGTATTTTAATGATTGTTTCAAGTGAAAGGAGCTATTCATTTTAGAATTTTCATCAAAAAGGAAAATTTCTTTGCAGAAAAGGTTGCACTGAGTTTCTGCTACTTTAAACTTTTGTCATGTGCCAATATCTTTCTGCACTGCCGGTTAAAGCTGCTGTTCTTCTCTGTATAGCAGGTTATAGTGCTTATATTCAGCTTCTTCAGCAGAATTCAGAACTCTGAATTAGGTAAACTCCCTAAGGCTTTTCAGTGTTAGCGGATGATCTGCTGTGGTTAGTTCTGCAGCTCTTTTTTTTTTGTAATTGGGGGAGTGAAAACCACCATTAAGTTGATGAGTAATGGCTTGAAAAAGCATGGCACTAAGTTCCTAAATGGTGAGGAAATAAGACAACTCAGAGTGTGGGGTTCAGTGGCAGGAAGCCACTGTGTGGTCAGTACTACAGGATTTTTTTAAACTTTTATGCCAAGTACAGCCTACATTATACTTGTGTGAGAGGTAAGCCTCTGAACTGCAGAAGAGAAACTACATGATCAGAGGTCTGAGAAGACCCTGTAAACATAGCAAGCCTCATAGCTCGCTATCCTTGTTTATTATGTATATATTACATATATAGTGGTATAAGGATCTTTTTTTTAGCTCACCACTGTGCTGCAAGGATCAAATAATTATGCTACAGCAGTACTTTGAAGATGCAATGTGCTATAGACACTGCTATGTGGAATTTGTCTGCTTTCATATGTGGCAGTGTGCTCCTATCTGGCAGTGTGCCCTCTATGGGTTCAGACTGGCTTGATTTGTGTGAAGCTGTCAGTGTCATAGACAGTACAGATTTTCTTCAGTGTTTTTGTTTCTAGGATTTATCTAGAACAAATCTAGGGATGCAGAGGAGTTTTGCACCATGATCCTCAAGGGCAGACAGGTATTTAGGTAGTTACTTTAGTAAGTATTAAGCTTTCACTCTTTTGAAGGAGGATGTAGACATTAAGATTTCTTCAGCTGGGGAGCGATAGCGCAAACAGGGGAGCCTTTCTGCCATCACTGAGTAGGAATGGATATTGTGGCAGAGATCTCTGATACCAATACCACAGTGAAGTCGTGGGTGAAGTGAGGAAATAAGCTTGAGATTGGTGCTAAAATTAGCAAACGTGAAATGGAGATGTCAAGTCTGGAGTCATCGTACTTCTCTGTAAATAATTTAATCCTGAAGTAATGTCTTCTGTCTGAAAATAGTTAATTGGCTATTTTATAGCAGCGGACTAACCTATTCAGAAATAGAGAAGTTTGGTTTTTTTACTTTGTGGTAGGTGACTATACTCCTTATGAATGTGTGTATCTGTATGCTGAAATTAGAGTATCTAGAGTCTTAATGAAATGTATCCTGAATAATTTTCCACCTTTTGACTTTCTCAGAAGGAGTTTAGAAACATAAGATGGAAAAGTTGCTAATATAAGTGAAAGAACAGATGAATTTTTAGTTATGTAAAACTGATTCAAATTATTAGCTCTTATGCTAAGGGAGAAATAAGTGCAGTGCAGGCCAGACTTGGGGACCTTTTGTAGTCAGTTGGTGCTAAGCAGATACTGAGAGTCTTGTTTATCTCCCTGTATGAGGACATTCAGGCAGTTGAAAAAAGGCATGCCAGGAGCTGTATTTTGGTTTTGTCTTATAACCAGAGATACTAACAGAGTAAAGCTTTTGCTGTTGAAAGATTGTAATTGCAATAATAGCAATAACATATGGAAGTCCAGGACTGACTTCTAAATGGGAGATTGGCTTTGGAATGGGGAATTTGAACCACAGAGGTAAACCAGCCTTTGAGCTGCTTATGAAGAAATGGACAGGAGATCTATTTCAGCTTTGTAGATGTCAACATTCTCCCTCACTTTAAAATAAACCTTACTGCAAATCTAAATGAAATAAGTCCTGGTTTGAGTTTGAAACTGTATTTAAAAAATAATTGGGTACCTACTTCTCTCTTCACTGAAGAGACAGGTGATTTAACTCCTCTGCAAGCCCTCAGGAAGACTACTTTGGCAAAAGTCACTTGCCTGCTTGTCACTTCAACAGTAATGTACTTATGGCTGAAGTATTCCTGTGCCTTTGCCTGTACAAAGCCCTCTACACATCACTGTGATTGTGTCAATGCAAACAGGAGCAGAATCTACCTCATTCTTGATTTCATAGGAAATGCTGAATTGCTTAACAGGAATTTTTTCCTGTCTTTTCTTCCCCACTACCCTGCTAGTAAATTAAAAAAGTTGCATGAAAGAATGTAAAGAGTAGCCTCATCAGCTGTAGTGAAATAAGGTACTCTGAGATTTCTCATATTGCTGGAAGAAAGAGTTGTTAAACTAGACTTGGTAAGAAACTCTTTGCACTGGAAAACAAAATACCACTATGAAAACTAGTACTGCAATAATGTTACTTGCACGTATGAATATTTGGTCTGTTGGGCTGCTAGTGGAGTGGTTCCTGTACAAAGATTGCATCTGGGCTTTTGGCTTTGTCATAAGACAATGATGGGGATTTTAATAATAGCCACTTCTTTTGCGTGAGATCTGTATGTTTGGCCTAGTGCTGTAACAATAGTTTTGGGGGTCCTGAGAGCATTAGCATTCAGCTGTGCCTTTCTGTTACTGACGGGACAAAGTGAGGTGGATTTTATTCAATGGGATTTTCCCTGTTTTTCATGTTCTTCCTCTCCAAAAAAGCAGAATTATGGCCTATGGCCCCAGGACCGGGAAGTATTAGTGAAGTAATTAACAACAGCTGTCAATGACACAAAATAAAGTTGGTAAATAATGTTCTCAAGGTCAATACCTTTTAGTTCTGAGAGCAAATTGAGCCAGTTTGTCTTTTTATCCTTGTTGCTTTGCATATTTATGTGGAAACACAGACGATTTTACAACTGAATTTCCTTTGCAGTGTCTGCCTCATCCTGAGCACTGGAACTTGGACTTCACGGCTCATTCCTCCTTCCCATTGAGTAACTCCCTTTTCTGCGTTCTTGCTGAGCCACTTAACCAACCAATTGGCCCCTTTCCTCCATCAGCCAGCCGCACATTCTCTTTCGTTGTTCTGGGATGCCACATGCTACCTGTGCCTGCCACCTGTCGTCACGTTTCTTCCACAAGGTAAAGTCCAGGCTAAGACGTGCCTTGCAGGTTTCCCATGCAGTCAGCTATATTGTCTCCTTCTCTGCTCTTTTCCAGTATTTCTGACTGAAGTCTATTTCCTGTTTCTAGTCTGTAGTCTTAAAGGACAAAAGAGCAAAAATGGGCCAGAGTTAAAAATGCCCATGCAAAAGCTCCTGTTGCTGAATTCACAGTACCCAGCACAGTGAATCTTAGGAACCTGTATTCTATTGACAGGTTATGTGTTAGTTCAGCTCAAACTGATTTCTTCACAAACATGAAACAGAAACCATTAAAATATGAAAGGAGGAAATTCTGGAACACAGATTTATTTTCTTCATTGTGGTTTGATCCTGTTCCCATTTATTTCAGTGGCTTTAGATCAGGCCCTATTGCTAATTTCTGTTCCATTCAGTTTCCCTGGTAACGTTTTATTTTTAGCATCATTATTCTTCAGAGATCTGGCATGGAGGGTTCATTTTGAATATTAACTATTATAATTTTATTTTAAACGTGTCATTTCATAGGCAAAAATGAAAAAAAAACNGAAGATTTTTGGAAGACAGGTTGTTATGCATTCATGTATTTTTAAATCTCTTAAAAATCATTATCCTTTTGTACACTAGAGGTGTGTTATTCTGATTTTTCAGATCTATCATAGCAGGCCCAAAACTGTCAGCAGCACAGTGATTCTAAAAATAATTGGTCTGGTGGAAAAGGAGAAATACTTCTCTCATTCATCTTCAGCATTAGTCACCTTCTCTCCCTGCAAATTGGCAGAAGTAAAGCTGTGGAGAGTGTATGTTTCCATTTCTAGGTTCTATTTAATGACATATACTTGTACAGTCATCCGAGTGCCTTGCCTAAAAATTCTTCAGGGTCTATAAGGAATGAGAGTAGCTGAAATTCTCAGTTTGGAGACTCCAGCAATCATTACATAATGGGATTACAGCTGGAGGTTGCAGAATTTTTTTTGCTTTTTTCTCCAATATTACCTGCTTGTCCATTTGAAATCGACATAATGACTCTGACTATAGAACAAGTTTAGCAGTTGGTAAGAGATTTTGGGTTTTGTGTATTGATTTAATTAATTAGTTATCATTCATTTGAACCCTTTCTCTCAACTGAGAGAGTGGCCAGCCTCCCTGACAAAAAGCAATGCTTGAGAACTTAGGCTGAATTTAGTGGGAATGAAAATTACTGAACATTAGTTGGGTGAAAAAGTAAAAAACCATACAAATGCCCTCCAGTTCTGTGTCAATATGATGCTTAGAGTTCAGTGATACTACCTCACTGACAAAGAGAAAAATGTAAATTAACATTTTAAAGCTTTCAGTATTTTTCAAGGTAGTTTGGATTTAGACTGCTATTTGCCCATTAACAGATCAAGGACTTTCTGATTATGTCTTTCACCCAAGTTGCATAGGAAAGATGATCTGTCAGAATTTATCAGCAGATGAATAATTATTTATCCTCTTATGTAGGCTCCTATTTATAGTATTTCTCAAGCAAGTTCTGTCCTAGAGAGGAATTATAATATGAGCACTACACGGTGTGATGAAAGCCTTCCCATACCTCAGGCTTTGTAATTTCCTTTTATCTGAAATAATTGCCATAATAAGACATAAGGTCTAAAAGGCTCTTAGGGTTTTAACTGAAAGTCCTGTGCTATTCAGAAGATGCCTTGGTTACAAGCAGATGCTTCTATTTTCCGGCAATCCTGAAATCAAGGCTCTTCTATAAATGAAAAAGAACCCCTCCTTTTCTCTGTTGCTAGGGAAATGGTAAGAGAGAAATAATCCTTCCTCTTCCTTGAAGAAATGACCAATTCATGTCACAAAATGTGTTATTCTCAGTATTTTTTAGCTCCGTATCTTCATCTGTCCAAACAATCTCAACTAAGTCTGAGATAACATAGTGTGACAAGACTTAGATGCTAATTGGACCAATAAGATCTCATTGCTATCTCTCGAGAGGTTAACTAAAATGATGAGAAAGTGGCTAGTTATTGCCATTGGCCCATCCCAGCTGCCATACCCAAGAGCAGTGCTAATGGGAGTTGATGGGTTGTGTTCTGCCAAATGTACTTGTTCTCTTCGCACAGACACATTTTTTCGCCTCTTACAGTGAGCAGGAATGAAAGGCTTTCTAAAAGAAGGAATTACTGGAGCTTACATAGTACAAAGGCTCATACAAATTGCCTGTCAGTCAATTGGATTTGATGGGCAGGAAAGAGAGATTGGTGAGGGAGAGGGTTAGGACATTTGCTAGGTTCCAGCTAGAACATTTCTAATTTTGAGGTTTTGAATTTTAACACTAAGGGGAGAGCTGAAATGCTGCTGCTTTCATTTGTTAGTGTGGGTTAATAATTAGCCCCTGCTTTCATTGATGGTTTTGTTAGTGCTGGTTATTTGATCTGCTTTGGAAGCTGCTCTCCTGTTTGGAAAGCTACATGCGATGGCACTGCACATTATTTGCACTTCCCTTCTGTAGAATCTTTTTGTCCTTTCTTAGTAGGGAGAGAAGGAATGGAGAGCATTAAAAATCGGTACCTTGAAGCAGTATCAGCCTGCCAGAAGTGTGTGTCAGTCAGCTTTTGTTTCTGTAGACAAAGGGGCATAACGCTGCCAGTGATTCATACTGCCAATACAGTAGGGCCCAATACTGTCTCAACGGGCTGTGGTATAGCAGTTTACGTTGGGTTATGCAGTACCTTCCCTGGTGTCCTGACTGCTAGCACATAAATGCTTGGCAGAGATTAGCCTCTAGGGTCACTTTTTGGCACATATATTATGGCCATCTATACAGGTTACAATCACTATCTTTCTCACTGTGTAATGGCAAACACAGGGAGAGATGGTGCTTCCCAGAACATGTGCAATCTAAGGAAAAAGAGAAGTAATGATACAGTAAAAGGAAGAAATGGGTAAACACAACTTATTGTATGGAGCTGTAGTTTCTGTGAGAAAAGAAGGGAGGGTGCTAGGACATGGCATCAGTGCTATGGTGAGGAGAGCTAGACAGTATAAAATTTAAAAAATACCCAGATTTCCACTTTTCTAAGAGCATTAAAGGAGAATGGAAGAAACTGGAGGCAGCAAGGTTTCCAGACCTCGTTGTCTTCCCCTCTTGTCCTTGTTCTGTGGCTTGTCCGCAGTTTCCACGCTGGTAAATCACTACCCTTGCTACTACTACCCCAGGTTTGTCATTTCCCAGGCTCTTACTGCTAACAATTTTCAAAGCCCAAAGCCTCCCACAGACTACTTATGCTGGAACAAGGAGAGCCAGGGCTGCACTGAGCCTGTGTGAATCCACGTGTTCTACATAGTCATAATAAGGATAGTGCATCTGGTTTCTTACTGGCAGTTATGGAATAATTCTGGTCATTTCAAGGGAATGTTTCTTTTTATTTTTGTAATCTTTTAAAAAATAATTTAATCCACCCATCAATCATACATGTGTCCGTGTGTGCCATATTTTGACATTACGTCATATCAGGATTGCTTACCTGGACAGAGCTGTAAGTGGTAGTAGCAGCAGCTAGAAGATTCCCTGTTAGATTTCAACATATGAGGTTATTTAATCTTGGGTTGAATTGACAGTATACATTTCCCCCAGATTTATCTGGTTCCAGTCAATTCAGTGGAATCCTGAAAACACTGAGTGATTATGTTAGCTAACATACAGAGTTGCAGAAATTTTTAACATCCACGATGATAGTTACAAGATCTTGTTCATTATACCTGGGTCTTCACTGNTTTTTTTTTTTTTTTTTTTTTTTTAAGGTGATGTAGATGACAGTTTGGAAAGAAACAGCATACAATATACAAACCTTCTGTCCTTTTGTCTCACCTTAATTAATATTCATTACTCTGGTACATACCATGCACTCTCAAGGAGTAAAAACAAGGCCAACCCTAACGGAATAGTTTTCTTTCTTACGAGTCCTTTCAGGCAGTTGGGAGCAGAAGACTCATAGATTTGAACTTTGTGTTCAGTGGAGAGACAATATAGTCAACAGAGATGTGGCATAATATATTCCCAGAAACCAACACTGCTGAGCCAAAAGGCGGTCCTTTTCTCAGCAAGGTGAAGAGTCACCAGAATCAACTGGATGGTCAGCAAAACGTCTAAAAATGTGTATTGCTTCCATATTTGGAAAGTATATGTCTTCTTAAAAAGACATAGATTGAAAGTACTTTCAACACCTTTATGCTTAACGTGATAGATCTGTGATACTCATATCCAGAGGCTTCTGCTTGCATAGGTTGTTCTATGGTATTGGTACCAGAGATGTGTAAACATGGTAAATATCTGAACTTCTGGAGGAATAGCTTCTTAATTCAATTGAATTTCCTGTTCTGGAAAGATGAAAGATCTTTTCATTAATGCAGGAAACAATTACTGCAGTTTACATAAGGTCAATTCATGCTTTTTAATACAAAGCAGCATTACTGTGTAAGCTGCTGCCACTGAGTACCATTATGCAGTGAAATCCATGTAGGAGTGCATTTAAATGGAACACCTTACTTTGGTCTCACAGAAGAGAGCAAAACTGAATAATTTTCAAACATATCATTTTTTTTCCCATTTAAGTGATATTACCAGAATTCTACGAGGAACTGGCAGCACTCAGTAAAGATTAATACAGTTGCAGGAGATTATAATATCTACCAAATGTCATCTTTGTGCCCTAAATATAATACACATAACAGATATTACATCTCCCCCTGTAAGTTATTATACTACTAATTTGTTTCATGTAGTCAAATCCTTTTAAGGAAGTGAGAATCAGGTGGGCTCAGAATTCAATGTATCAGCTATATATCAACGCTAAACTCTCTCTGGATAATCTAATGCTGCATTGTGCCATAATTTTAAAGCATAAATACATTTGCACTTCACTGTAGAACGATGAATAATGAGATACTGACTACACAGAAATAACATTTCAGCCTTGAACTGTTGTCATTATCATTTTTTCTAAAAGTAAACTTTAAAGTCCAGTTTCTGCAGTGATTTAGACAGTGGCTTATTTTTATTTGTTCAAAGAGTTCATTGATTCCACATAAAGCAGTTGCACTTTGGGTGAAGCAGGCTGGTAAGCCTTTACAAGACTGATACAAGACTGGCTATAATAGAAGATGAGATGTGCAGTGTTGTAGTGTATGGTTCCGGCAGTTGGATTCCTTATGTACAAGAAAGTACCATCAATTGGAATAGGAGAGATGGTCTTGCATTAGAAATATGGAATTTGAACTTCATTTTGTGGGAAATAATAGGTACAAAAACTGCACAAGTAAAGCACCCTGTAACTGCTGTAGGGGTATTGCTTGGCTAAGAAATGAAGGATCAGGCACTATAGCTTTTTATCATTTTTCTGAGGATGCAAAGCACTCTGGACATCAGATTAAAGTTTCTGAATGATATTTAATCCTTAATTTTTTAGAGTTTTTAATCTCCGGTTTTCCACTAGTTATTAAGTCCTGTTAGTATGCCAAGTCTGTGCAGTTGTGTTGTGTTATATGTAATAATTGATCATCTTGTATCTGTTTCAGATTTTAAATTCTTATTGAACAAAGCAAGTTAGATGCAGCTTGTGGTATGCTGCTGATCCATGGTTTGTCCTTAGTGTAGCAATGATGCAGTATATCTAGCAGCTACATTTGTTTCTATGGCAGCAGATCTCTTGCCGTGTCACTCTACAGGTTTTTCTTTATAACAACAGATGATTTATACAGTCTAACACTACTTGGTGGCACACAACTGCTACTGCCCAACTCACCATCCTTGCTAAAAATCCACTCTGTGAGCTCGACCAGGCAATATGCTCCTCTCACGAGTTCTGAAGTATTTTAGTTGTGTTAGTTCCATGTCCAGTGTTGAATTAGCTACTCTTCTGCCTTGTTGTAATTTTCCAAATTTTTAATCTTGAATCTCATAAAGTATTCATGTAGCTTTTCTATCACTTCACAGATTAAAGTATGCTCTCATCAGTTCCTTTGGTTCCTCCCCTGTCAAGGGGAGTCAAGAGCTCGGGAGGCTTTGTAAACTGGGCACATTTTGTATCTTAACTATGGAGGAAATGAATTGTTTTACAATGACCCAGTCTTCAATTATTTGATGAATAATTGAATAGGGATTAAGAAAGCACTGCTTGTACTAATTATCTGCCTACTCTGCTTGATAAACATCACGTACACATTTACAAATGATGATTTTGTGCTTTGTTAAGTGCTGCTTAATCTTCCATTTTGAAAAGCACCTTAAACTTTCTCCTGACTCATTGTTAGAACTTTCTCCTGCCTCATTTTCTTTTCTTGGGTAAGTTATGAGATTTTTTTTTTTCTAACTTGTATCTGAATTCTTCTACTTGCATCATAAAAAAGGTTGGTGACGGAGGACTCTTTCATAAACCTCATGAAAATGAAAGCATTTCAAGAAACCTCTTCCAATGGTCTGCCTTGGTTTAGCAGGTTAGACAAGTCTGCAATCTGTTAGGCATACAGAGCTCACAGCACTTTTGTTTTATATTACCAGGCAGAATGTGATATATAAAGTCTTAGCTGTCCTGATAATTTAAACCACATGCTTCTCTTCCATTTTTCTGCTCATTATTAAAAGGTGGAAACCTCATTGTCTCTGGGAGTAAACCAAGGCATTAATTTGGCATCAGACCCATGGTAGTTCTCAGGAAACTAAAACCTCGAAGTGGCCAAAGCCTACAACTATTCCCCTGCCAGGCTGGCACACTCTCAGTGGTGGGAGATATAGGTTGCTGGAACCACTTCTGTGAAAACTCTCCTCTGATAAGAGTGAAGATAAATGTCTCAGACTATACAGAAAGATAAGAAGTATCAGAGGAGACTGCAACTGATACTGTGCAGACGTTTTAGCTAATATTTCTTTTGGGCCTGGGAAAAGATTTTCAGCCCCTCATGATGCTCTGCTAAAAAAAAATGTACATCTGGCACTCTAAGTCTCCACACCTCTTGTGGTCTAAAGCAAACAAGTTCCAGGGTGACTGGCCCTCAAGGCAAATTACATAGCTCAGGCAATGAACATCACATGAATATGTATATGAAAGAACACCAAAGAATGCATACTGAAGACTTTGATAAACAAAGGCTGTACTAATTGAAAAAACATTGTAGCTAGTTTTAGGGAAAATTCAAACACAGCTATTGTTTGTAAAGCATTGATTATATTGTCATATACTTTACCGGTAAAAATGAGCAAAGCTATTGCTCCCAATTGTGTGATGTTATTCTTTTAGCAGAGGTAGTTTTCTGGCCCCAGTACAGTGTAGGAACAGACATTGTAATCAACAAGCTCAGTTTGAAGCAGGAACAGAAACAGGAAAAGAATCAAATTCTGTTGATCACATCACACCCAAATATGCTCCAGTCTCCTCTGAATGATTTGGTGAGAGAGCAGAGCTTTCCCTTATGCATCATTTAGTAGCTGCAGAGACTTGACAGATCCACAAATCCCCATGACTCTCATTTCTCTCTGAGCATCACTGGAAAAGTAATACAGGTGGAAAAAGCTGAATGACAGTTGGCCTTTGAAGGTAGGGAGATTCTTCTGGGGGAAAAAAAACAGGAAAAAAAAAATTTGTTTTTTTCTTTCCTTTTTTTTTCCTCAAACACAAGAGGTGCTTTGTAGGTCTGAGCAGACTTGCTTGAGTTCTGGATGACTTCTCATCTTAGCTCTCTGCTGGTAAAGCCATGGAATGTGCAAGTTTCCTATTATCCTTTATGGCAAACCACTGGAGGAACAGATTTCTTCTATGGGAGGTATAACCAAATGATGTCTTTATGCATATTTGGAATGCCTGAAGAGATTACTGCAGGCAAAGCAGAAAAATTTGGGAGTGTTTGCAGCCTTGCCACAATTTGTTCCTTGATTTAAATTATCTGTTTAGCTTCCTCTTTCTAAAGCCTGGCTTGAACACGTTAACTCTGTGTTATGTGTGCGTGTGTACACACATGTATGCAGCTGGCGCTCCCTTCCTTTCATTTTGAATGTGCAGTATGGAGCCACTTGTTAGTTTTGTCAAATGCTTGATACATTCTGTGCTATAAGGTTTGTGAAGAGATTTTATTAATGGTTTTATGAACCAGGGTTGTAATGCGTTTAAAATGTTCCTGCCAAATTAGCTGTGCACTGATCTGTCATATAAAAGGTCTTCATAAATCTATACCAAACTGATTACAGTACAATCTTGTCTTATGTGGCTTCTTATATCAAGACCTCTGAAGCTCTTTTAAAACCCAGCATAAAATAGATTTAAGTTTCAGTTTAATCACTCCTACCTTTGAAAACTCCTTTGCATGATTAGATACAGTCATCAATCTGGGTCACAGTGAGCTCTCTTAATTTAGTGACAGTGTTGCTGTAGCCAGAATGGTCTAAGAGAATAAGACAATGTTTGCCAGTAGAGGTAATTTCTCATCTTAGATCAAGTTTTATAATATAACATCTACATCAAAGGTACCCTTCAGAGGGGGACTTCATTTTTAGCCTAACTTTAGTTGTTTAAAATGTGCCTTTCAAAATGTTTGAACTAATTGTCTAGGCCCCTTTGTAGTCCATGGAAGGGGCCATTCCCAGAGTAGAACTCATCAGATTTGTATTAGACATCAGCTCTCAGCAGAGTCATACCTAGCAGGATCTGTTCTACTCTCTTGCACTCCTTCCCAGGGTGTCTCTGAGCCAGACCCGGGCCATCGCTGCCTGTAGCTTTCCCAGACTACCAATATATGTCCTAGAGGGTGGGACACTGTTGCCTTGGTCCCCAGCCCTCATGCTTCACACAGCCTCATTCAAGGAAGTCGTCTGCTGCAGCAGATAACCTGCTGCCACACCAGCACCTGCTGCTGGCCGAAGGAGAGGCCTCTCCTGAAACTGGCTACTCATGCAGTGGGGTCAGGACATTCTTCAGGCCCAGCCACAAGCAGAGGGCTCATTCAGTCACCACAGAGGGTGCAGCATCTCAACTGTACGTACGCTTCCCTTTCTCTGAGAGACAACATACTGTTGTCCGATTCTCTTTTGCCTGAGGGCCCTCGTCTTAAATTGTCATGAAAGTCCTGGCACAGGGACCAAGTGACCCAGATCTCCACAGCTTGGGGTGACATCAATCATCAACCCCAGCATGCCTTTGCTGGAAGCACGGCACCTGTATGACATTGTTGTACCACTCAGCAGTGCAGGTGCCTGGCTGGAGCCAGCAGTGCCATTGGCTGCCCAGTCCCTCCGCCACTGCAGCCGAGGCAGGTCACCTGCTAGAAGGACACGCAACTACAAAGTGCCAGCCTGCACAAAGGCCCAGGCACATGTGGGAAAGCTGCTCGGAGTCAGTTTGCTTTGCTGCTGTGTATTGCAGGGGCCCTGCTAGTCCCTATGGTCCTTATTATGCCATTGGCAATGTCCGTGCATGCCTCAGCTACAGCAGTGTCTTCTATCCCAGGCATTTAGGGCCCTGCTGTTGCCTGTTTCAGGATGTTTCAAGACAGGCTTGGAGACAGTGTTTTGGACAGCGTAACGTTTTTCACTGTTGCCAGCAAAGGGTGTATGTCACCTGATGACTCCTGCATCCTAACTTCTTCCCATGGGGAGAGCCCTTCCTCTCAGGTTTGCTCCTGGCATCTGCCCTGTTCTCATTCACAAATCCAAGGTGGGCGTCACCATGTCCGGCAGCTCTACCCAACATTAGCAAGGTGATTTAGAGGCATTAGGGCCTTAGCAATGCAGCTGGTCCTGCAGAATGATCTAGCAGTCGTGTCCTCACATGGCCTAAAGTTCCCAATTCACTTGCTTTCTTTTTTTGTAAAATGTTTATTGGATAGACACAAGCTTGTTCGGACACTGTTCCTCATAACTTCTTACAACTACACAAGGTTTTGAGGTTTCCCACTGATGACCACCTTTACGTGTCATGAGATACCTAATATTGAAAAATAATTGGGGGGGGAATGAGACTTTGCTTCGCCACAGAGATGACTGAACATCAATGAGGAATTTTATCTTTATTTTCATAATGTTAGCACAATAAACTCACACAGTAGCGTTGATCTGTACTTATTTAACAAAATACATTTATAGCAATTTACAAATTCTTTTCCATTTGAAAACATTGCATAACATTTTATTAAACACAATACTTTATATAGAGAATTCTCATTTAAAAACATATTTTATTTTTGAGTATTTTCTTTTCTCAGTAAAGCACAGCCTAACAAAGAAATTCGTGCCTGTTAGCAAGTAAGAAAATCAGAACACTAAGAAGATGTCACCTGTCAATTTATTTGATTAATTTTAAATTAAGGTATCAGTGGAATGTAAACAAAGAGTAATTTTACAAAAGGCTCCTTATCAAATATACATGCAGAGGTCTGAATTCCAATGTATATATTATTACATTTCTGCTCTCTAATGTAATATAATTTGATAAGCCATTATTAAAAACAGTAGCCTTTGGCACTTTGAGTAAAAAAGAATATATCAATATTTATGTAAAGAACACAATTTCAATGATTACACAAGAGCTTTAAAATCTTTTGTTAAGAAATAGGAAACCTTAGGAAAAATATCACACTGCACTTGAAATAGTGCAGCAAGTTTTAGAGTAATAAAAGCAACACATATGCCAATATATATCTGACTAAAACCAAGGAATAAAGAACAAACACTCCCACCAGGAATCCTGCTGTTTCCAAAACAGCTGAATTGCCAGAGGGAACATTTTCTAATCTTTGCTTTATTGCCATGATTCTCCATTTCAATTTTCCATTATTTCCAGGTTCATCTACTTATGTTCTTTTCCCCTGCACTTACAAACTAACAAGTGATTGCATCTTATTTCCCTGCATTGATAGGCCAACAGTGATTGTGTCTTACCCATTCCTTTAAAGCTAATCGTACCTGCTTTATCATGTACCTAGACTAAACTAAATCCAAAGGGTTTTGTTCATGACAATCCAAGTGTTTGTAATTCCTAGGAACCTTGTATAAAATTTGATATTAAATACCAAGGACTAAAGATTCATCCTTTTAAAAAGAAAAAACAAATCCTGACTTGTAAATACTAGAGTCTGAGAACATATTTCTAAAAAATTACTTCTCCCCACCCCCACCCCCACCCCCCCCGGCATCTATGAATATTTTTCCCAGCCAATGTGCCTTAAAGTGTGTCTTCAACATACTGTGCCTTTAACATACACAATGTGCTGCAACCCTACTGGTTAGCTTCTTACATGTAACCTGCAGAATACTTCCTGCCAATCATCAAATGTATGATGGGGTCGTCTTCTATTACTAGCAGGAAAAGTGTGGCCATTTCCTTAAGGACCAACACTCTTCCACAGCACTGGGTGATGGGCAGGTGAGGGAAGCATCGCTTGACAGGGTTGGCTGACAGCGCTCAGCTAGGCCTGGAGCACCTCTATAACTGGGAAGGTATATAAAGCTTTCCACTGACTCTGAATCCCTTCTTCCATACAAACACCGTCCTCATACTTCTGAAATTACTTAGGATTGAGGTTGGGTTTGGGATTTTGTTTTGCTATTGAGGTTTTTTTGTAGTTTGTGTTTTTTGGTTGGTTTTCTGGTTTGTGGGTTGGTTTGTTTTTGTTGGGTTTTTTTTTTTTTTTTTGGTCTGTGTCTGTGTTGTGCTATTTATCTTCTTGGGATGGGATGATTCTTCCTTCTACCTCCTACTTGGCTGGGGTAGGGTGGGCTTTTCCTCAGAAGGTGGGGTCTGTAGACGGGTTCTGACTATGTAGTATGTATCTGGTTCTCTGATACCCTAAATCAGAAGAGGACTTAAAGCAAAACACTCAAGAAGCCAGAGAACAAACCTGATCTGTTACTACTTATTCAGTGAGGGGACTGCTAAGCCATTCCCTCCCCTTCCTAGCAGGGGAGCTGGGAGGTGTCTGATAGTAGTTCTCTTTCAGGTGGAAAAAATCTAGGAGAGCATGACGAGCTGCACTGGGCAAGCACTGCCCCTGGCTTCCTTCATGGTTTTAAGTTATTTAAGTCAGAACCAACTGTAATGAGGCATTTCTTCTAGCATGCCCAGGACATGCTATGCTTATTCCTTTCAGAGCTTATCCTTTCAACAATTTTTGGCAATGGAGATTTTTAGCAGGCAAGTTCTTTCATTATATTCAAAGCTCAATTTACTAAAATCATCCGTGTTCTGTCAGGTGCAGAGACTCTCCATATTCTTAGGTGCAGAGACCCTCCATATTCTTAAGTGGCAGTGGTGGAAAAAAATACAATGCTTAAGAAGGCTCTGGAGGGTGTCTCAAGGGAGGTGAACAGCAGTAGTGGCACAATGCAACACTCATTCAGTGATTCTGCAATACCAAGGCATTCCATTTTTAAAGCGAAGCATAAATCCTGTAAATGATGGCGATTGGGGTGAAAATTGTGATCGTTCTTGTGGCATACTATGCAAGCCAGGTGAATGACTGCTTCTAAATGTGAGCTATGATATTAATTGCTGTCTCCTTGGAAGCTGGTCAGGAAAGTGGTCATTTATTTTTATTTACTCATGGCTCACCTTTCACATTGGTGTCCTGCATTATATGGTTAAAAACTAATAGAAAAATGGAAGGGTTGCTGAAGGACAGAATAAGAGATTTAAAAATGTAAAATCTGAATTACTTGTAGTACTTTAAAAGACCCCTTAAAAAACATAATTTAAAACAATTCTACAAGTTAGCCCACTAAGAAGCAGCCTCTTCATTAGTAGCACCTGTTCTTAAACAAAAGTTGAGCAGTAGCAGCAAAACTATTCAAAATAGATAGTTATTCCATTCTAATGGAATGTCACCCACACATTTTTTGTTGCAGTAGACATCGTAAAGAACTACACAAAACCCTTGCAATCTTTGAATGTGACAGATCCACTATAACAAAGCTGTAAATATTTCCTACGCTAAATGAATGCAGCCAGCATCGTCATAGTATTAGCAATATTACTTTTAAAGTAACTGCACATCAATGTGTCGTGTTTGTAGAGTCTAATAAGTATGCAATTTTTCAAAACACGTAAAGTTATCATCAGCACCATCCTGTATTAAAGATTTGGTGCAAATTCTGCAAAGGTGAATATATACCACTGATACAGCCTTTGCTGTGAAAAATTCAGTCAATTTTGGACACAAATATAAATAAAATAAAAAGTTGGCACATTCAGGAAATAAAGTGTCTGTGTTCAAGACCATTGTTTTGATTGACATCATCACCCTCAGATAAGCGTTTTGAGTCTGAAGAAACAAGTTGCATGAAAATGTTTCACATTAGTTAGGTTCTGTCATTGTGCTTTTCCCCCCACCACATGCTTTCCACAGGCTCATGCACATTGCACATCAGCAGTGTTCAACAACAGTTGGGCTGTTGGTCAATAATTTGGCACGTCAAAGGTAAATATCAGCTCGAAACAAAGAGAGCAGAACCTGTGTCAAGATGTGTTTACTTTGTGGTGGTACGGACCAGCTGGTATGTCTCCTCTCATTCCTTGTATGCTCGTGTGGGGGATGTGCCTTTATAGAAGATGTTTCTGGTGTTCTCTGGACTGCTCCCTCTCTCAGGGATTAAAATGATGTTACCTTTTCTTCGAAGTGTTGAGTCCCGGCTAGAAGAAATGGACAGAGTCTCTGAGCCAATCTCACTTCCCTCCACTGGCGTGACTCTTATCGTAGTGATTCCATGATGGTGATGCTCACTGTTATCTATGTTGCTCCTTTTCCTGTCACCTGACCCATAACTGTCTTTTAAGGAGTCACAGCTCTCAGAGTCTCTGTTAAGATCATTTAGCTCATATGTCTGGCGAAGGGTGACTTTTTCAGGACCTTTCCATTTCCATGACCCACTTCCTTCACCTTCTGATGGCATCTGAATTACAGGTCTGTTATTTTCTGGATGGGCCTCAACTCTGACAATGCTACTTGGCTCATGGTCTGTCAAGGTTTTATATCTGATGGCTCCTGTACAGGTGACCGTGCTTCCCTCTGAACCCTTTGGACTGCCCTGAAGCACTCCTTGCTGCTTAGACATGGCTATTACTTGCATGATTCTTGGCTGGCTATTGCTTCTACATGCAACACTCTTCTCAGCAGCTTTCAGCCATTTAGCTCTAGCTGAACTACTTTTAGGCGATGTGTTCACGTTCTCCTGAGTCTCTTCAGGAATATGCACTAGCTGGGATGAGCCAGGACGTGACTGAATAGAGACCCTTGGCCCGCCAGAAAGACCTGAGTTGTTACAAACTGGTACACTGCCAGGTTGAATTTTCAGGTATTGGCTAGTTGGGCCATGATGATCACCATTTACACCCACTCTGGAGGGTTCTGAGCTTGACCTCATTTCGATAGCCCTTGGTGGTGACTGGCCAGATTCAGTCTCTATTACTTGCAGTGACAACTTTCGACTTTCATTCTTGTTCTTCCACTGGGAAAGCAGCTGTTTGGAACGGGCAGAATCCATTGATGCGTGTATTGTTGCATTTCGTCTTGCTGGATCTTCCAAGGATGGTGTGTTGACTCTTGGCAAAGTGTTGCTGAAAGTAACCATATTTTCCTTTCCCATTGGGCTTCGTGGTGTTATTATTTCTACATCAGCATTTGCTCTCTTGATATTGGTCAGAGACCCTGAATCTCTGTGGTTTCTATTCAGGATACTTTCTGTACGGTGAGAGACAATGCCATCACTGCTGCTGCCATTTTTACCTGGCAGGATTCTGTTGGCATCTTGACTGAGGTCTGTCAAAGACCTTAGAGGTTCTCTGTGAAAATTTGGGTGAAACACATTCTCGTCACTTGGTAAGAAGTTCCCCACAGCGTACAGGCCCTGATATTTGAACAGAAGCAACAATCAGTTATGGAGAAGAGAGACATTTTAAGGTATTTTAATCATATTCTTCTGCCTTTAAATAAATATTGAGTGATAGAATTAGTCCAGCTTAACTGACAGGGTATGCTCACTCTCCTTTCCTCACCAGTATATCCTTATTCTGGTACATCTAGGTATGTATGAAGTAGTCTCAGTAGGATAACTAGGGCACATAGTTCATGGCAATAAATAGTTGAGGAAAAGATTTAGTCTCCTTCAGCTTTCTTCATTTTATAAAGCAACAGAAACAGCTGAAGAAAGAATGTTTTGTTACGAAAATAAAATAAATGTTTGCAGTCTTCTAGGCAAAGGTATTTTACAGCTACACTACTCTCTGCTCTGATTTACTGAATCTTGTTACAGCTTGAGTTGTTCTCTGTTCTGTGATTCTGCCCTTTCTACTGCATAATAACCATGTAATACAATATCTACATGATAGAACAATTTATCAACTTTAAATCAATTGCTTTCCAAGCTGCGCAGAACTGTAACAAGATTTAGTTATACAACATTTTCTTATTCAGCAGACTCACTGTAAAATGCTCTCATTTTAAAAAGACTCCACTGAGAGAGAATATTCCATGAAAGGGTCAAATGCCTGACTCAATCACTTAGGTTACTTGTTCTTTACACTCCTTTCAGACTTATTTGTAGTTTCACGTTATTTCCCCTCCCCTTCCTCTTATTGGTGTGTAGTTTTCAGGGCAGATTTACTGACTACTGGGTATCCAGGACAATGTACCCTCTGACATATGTTGTCATGCTACAGTATATGGAGAAGACCTAACAAAGAGCATACTTGTTTGTGGATTTCAAACACGGGAACAACAGTTCCATTTATGAGAGTCTACAACAGCTTAATCATTTGAAATCATGTTCTCAACAGAGTGCCTTTCTGCTCACAGTGCAATCATAGAAACTGACTTTAGTAGCTCGTGGGGTTTCTATTATCTACCCTGGTTGCTGTTTCTTCTGCCACTGTGAAAGCCATTTTTCCCCCGGTCACCTTTGTAGACCATCTGCATGTACCTTAGATTATCTTATCACAGAAAAAAAGGGGGATGGGATATGAACTGATTTTAGTATTATACTAAAATTCATTATTGACTTCTTGGGGGTCAAAAACATCCCACTGGCTGTTAAGACTCTTCTGTTCACCTGCCCACACTGGAGCAAAAATGTTGTCAGTAGAAGTTCCTGATTGCTCCCAGGCACCTGGGTTGACATGGTGCTGAACAGCTAGGGCAGCAACAGTCATGCTGGAGACACACTGAGAGCAGCAAGCAAAGGCAAATGCTTGATGAGTGTCTTACTGACAGATACAAAGAGGCCTATCCTACATACTCCCTTACAGGACCCTTCCAAGGTGCTCCGCCTGTTTCAACCCAGTACAGGGGAAAAGCATAGGAATAACCTGGCTTGGGCATTCTATTTCCCCTGCATAATTTCCCCAAGAGCTCCAAAGAATCACAAGGGTATAATATTGCCTTTGATTTCTTGCAGGTTCAGCAATTTACTCAGCTGAGTTGCCACATATTAACTCAACCATTTTTTTAAGATCATAAAGCTAACATTGGCAATGTAAACTCAGGCTGGCAACAAATACCAATTAATCCAATATTTTTCTTGTGTTATGCTTGTAAGCGTGGAGTAGAAGAGATGAGTATCTTTAAGTATTTAATGAAGCACATAATGTTAGAGCTCTTTCTGTATACAATACCAGATGATTATATACCACTTTGTGCACTGTTATGGCACTTTAAATCGAAATACATATTTGCTTTTTCCTGTTTATTTTTAAAGTGATTACCCCTAACATCATCATCTTCAACACATTTTGACTATATTTTTAATTATGGCATGTGACCATGATGAAAGGTTTTCATAAAAAATACCAGTACTCTTATTACAGCCTTATCAGTTTTATCTGCTAAAACAACTACGTGAATATTATATTTACCAAATAGAGAGCAATTCCTCCTCCTATGAGAAAGCCACAGTAAACATCAACTGGATGATTCTTATACTGGGTGATACGAGTCAGACCACATATGATTCCACAGATGATAAAAGCAAAGACCAAGAGTGGTTTCAGAAGTTTTGAGGAGTCTGTTAACGTAGAATTGAAGTACATCTTGAAAAAAGAAAGAAATGAAGAAGCAGTTGAAGAAACTTAAATTTACCTAAGAGGATATTAATTTCTTGCATTCAATGTTTCTTTCACATGTAGATCACTATTACACAGTAATATAGCAAATATGTATT
>WAAD01034139.1:70724-89696 GCA_013389945.1 Fregata magnificens | reverse complement strand
TCTTCTTAACGGAGGCAGTCCTAATGTGTGGGGCTGACCAACTCCCCCTAGGTGACCCCCCGGATGGACCTTCGCCCACGTCCACGTCTTCCTGGCCCTCGAGCTCCAGAGCCCCAAACCTGTTGTGTAGGGGCAGCTGGGAAGGCGAGGGAGGCCGGGCAGGGATTCGCCTGCCGCCCCGAGCAGGGACCTGTTTCCAGTTCCCCCCGTCTCTTAGGTCCCCTCTTTCCGCTTGGTGGCAAGAGGGGAGGGGACCCTCTGCTGCTTGTGGAGCCTCCATCTGCTGCCTTGGCCTCAGGGAGGGCAGGGTGCGGCTCCACCAATCTATCTCCCTCTCGCACTCCCTGATGCTCCTTAACCTTTCCACCTCCTCCTTCAGCTCTGCCACCAGGCTGAGCAGATCGTCCACGTGGTCACACCGAAGGCAGCAGTTGTCCCTGCTGCCCTCCGGTAGGACTGACAGGCTCAGGCACTCCCTGCAGCCGGAGACCTGGAGAGCTGCATGCCGGTGCTGGGGCTCCGTCTGGCTCAACACAGTCCTTCTGGCGACGGCTTTCAGGTGAGTGGAAACCATCGCTAGGTCCTCTCCCGGGAAGACAAGGACCCCTAGCAGAGTTACCCTTGTTTCGTTACATGTACTGCCTCAGTGCAGATAGCAAGACTAGCCAAAGCTGTGGTACTAAGAACTGGAAAAAATAGTTTTCTCCCCACAGGGATAGCTGTTACCTTGGGGGCTGTGGGTCCATCCCTACAAGATTTCTATAACTAGGAAGCCATAGCATCAGCGTTGGCTCCCCACGTTGGCTTCTGTAAGACAGCTTTGTCCAGTCCATCCAGTATCATGTTTCTGTTCAGAGCTTCCATAAACTTTATCTCAGCTTAAAATACCTTGTAAGTTACTCTAACCAAGACCATGGTTTCTTGTAAAAAGTAGAACTGAGTTTTGTGGAATTTGATAATTTATGATATTTTATTTGTATTTTTCTAAATTTTTGTATTTTTTGTAACTTTCATACTTTGGCAGACAAATAAGCAAAGTAATTAGCTGAGATTTAGAATCATAGGATGGTTAAATCCAGGTTATTAAAGGTATTTATCCATCTTAAGATTCACATAAGATGCCTATGGGCAGATCTTAAAGACATTTAGATAACAAAATCCTGTTCGTTGAATGTTTTTTTTTTTCCTCCTCTGAAAGAGTTTATAATATGAGAAATGTCAATTTTTGGTTTGTTCTGGTTTTGAACGCAGTATGAGTGCCATTGCACTACACAAGGTTGTTCAGGCTGTACCAGCCACCTGGTCTTTCGTAAAACCTCCCTGGGTCTGTGTGGGCTGAGTATTTGGCCAGAGTTTCATTTCCTGGCACGTTTGTGTTTGAGTCCCTTTACTGTTTCTGGCCATAGCCCAGCCTTAGTTACTGGGCTGTTCTGCCCACATTGCAGATAAAATCCTGTCAAATAAAACCAGATTTAAGATACTACCGCATTTTGTGTAAAACATAATTTCCATCTGCTATGGTAAAGGTTTAGCTATCGCAATGATGGGTTCACTTTGTGGTATGAATGCAGCAGGTCTCTAGATCTAAGTCCAAATTCTGAAAGTTGTCCTCTGTGCATAAACATGTCTATGCAACAGTCATCACAGAAGGGAAGCCTGAGCTGTTTGAAGACAAAATGTGTAATTTTTTTAATATAATGTTGTAACTGGAAATTTTATTTTTATCAACAGATTTGATCAACTTGGCAAGAAATAACTATTTTGGTGGAAGGGTGGATCTGAGAGAGTCTTTAGATAAAGTCTTTATTCTGAAGGAGAGATTGTATGCAGTAAGTAGCAGAAATATATTGTGATTCTTATTTTATTCCTAAAATATTTAAGACTCCATCAGAGTATGCAAGAGAAATGCTGTTATAGAGGCCGAGTTACTGATGCTTAATACTGTCAGCTTCTGGAATGGCTAGAACTCAATTTCTGTAAAGGGTTACCTGCCTTACATTGTTAAAATTAATTTGGCTTTTTTTTTTCCTTTTCCAGTTAAAATTAAATATTTTAACACGTAACAAATTGTGGCTACATAGCTTCACTGAGTGAATCTCAAAGGCACTGATGCCTTTCTGTATTTATGGTACCTACTGCATTCTTGCAGCTTTCACTTCCATGGGGTGGGTGAAAGAAAAGAGTCACTGATCTGGAGCACTGCTAAACAAAAACAGCTCTCAAAGGTGGTTAAAAATAAATATCTGAAGATTACCTTAAAAAAAAAAAGCTGCATTTCATTATCACAGCCAGCATGGAATTTCATGTGTTCCACTATTAAATGAGGCTTTTTATGCTAAATCCCACCCTGTTAAAATTTGCTCTTTTTTAAACAGTAGAGGAACTGCAGTTACTTAAGAAATTGTTTTTCAAATAGGTTAATTTCTTAGTAAACCTATGCCTGAATGGTGTGTCTTCTTAAGAATAACTAACAATGCTAAGAAAAGAAAGCTTTAAAAAAGACACAGCAACCCATTATAGCACAATGTTAATAAAAAAGCTGGCTTTACATCTGCAACTAATTGCATTTCTGTGATTATTTTGCGCAGTAGCCAAGAAATGGGTGCTTGCTTGTTAGCAAAAAAGAAATCTCAATGACTGCTGTGAATCATCAAGGTTGTTAACAGGTTAATTCACAAACCAGGTGGGACTAGGTGGAGTTGAAAAAGTGTGCCAGGCTCTATAGAATCTCTTCCACAATCAGTTAGGAGAAACCTTCTGCAGTAGCATGCAGCCATGTCAGCTGGAGGTTTACTGTAGGTGAGTTGTAGCCTTCACATAGAGCTTGAGGAAATAATCCTTGAATATGGTGTTTCTGACCTGGACTCCTAAATGTATGAAATCTTAAATGAAAGAACAAAGTGAAATAGCCACCAAGTAAAGGAGTTGATCTCTTTTTGTTTCTGAAAAGTGATTAAATTAGCTTAATTGCTTATGTACTTTGCTTGCCTTAAAAACAAAAAACAACCACCACCAAACAAACCAAAAACAACACCTGAACATCTATACATTAACCAAATTTTTGTGATGTTTACCTTCATAGAGTTTATTCGTGACAGAATGAGGATCTGCATTTTCAAACCTTTTCTGCGTATATCTTCCAGAAAAAAATGTAGATTGTTAGGTATTAACTAGCGTGGTAACAGAAATTGCTAAAACCTTTCCTTTTATCTTGTTGAAATAACCGTAAAGAGCTTTTCTGCAAGATTCTGTGTTTTTTGTGGGATTTCCACTTATATGTTAGGACTGGACCACTTGGCAAAAATTACCAAATCCTCTAGATTCCAGAAGTCTAGAGGAATGTGGGTAGTGTTGCCACCAACAAGTCAAGATGTTATAACTGCAAATATCAATTCTGGCCTTGTCTATCTTTATTCTGAACCAACAGAAGTTTAGGAATGGGCAGTTCTTCATGTCTCCTGTTTGTTAAACTTTGAAGCTTATTTTTGTAAAGTAGCAGTGAAAGTTTAGGGGAAATGTCAGCTATGGTTTTGGATATTTTTTATAAAGTGATGTATCTTTTTACTCAAGGAGGACTAAAACTTTAGGAATTTAAATGTGAGAAAGGAAAAGTATGGGAACTAGAATCGGGGCATTGGCTGTCTTCTCCATATGAGTGGATGTATGGGGCTGTTTGTGGAAATGTACTGATCATAAATAGCACTGAGCCTTTAGTTTTTAAGATTTTGTTCTGCTGGAGTCATGAAAAAATAAGCTTTCTTGTAGTGGACAAAATACCTACCGTTGCAATTTTTTTTTATCTCAAAGATCTCTCCAAATATTTCCCCCCTGTCTTCCCCATAGTAGTCAGCTCTGACCCAGAGATGCTAATCCAGCTGCTATGGTACTATGGGATTATACAGCGTAACAAATAATAGCCATAGGGATAAAATGTAAGCTTGCTTCCTTACTCTGCATTAAAACTCATCGGAGGTGTCACTTACTGCTGTTTAACACAGTGGTTTTACAACGCGGACATGTCCAGCAAGGACTTGATTAGACGGGCTTTTTCTTTACACATAATCCTCTAAGGTCTTCATAAATCCTTGGGCTGTGGGTTTTGTTTTGTTTTTGTTTTTCCTCTATTAAAGTTTTCCGAAACAGAGGCTCTTGCAGGACAACACCTGAAGCTTGTGAATCAGGGGTGTGATACACACAAACACTAGTGAAGAAACCCCACAGGTAAATTCACCGTGCCTCTGGGGCTGGTAAATCAGTCAGTATTTTGAAAGAACACTAAGGAATCAGTGGTAAAAACTGTATATAATCAGTAACTAGTAACATTTTTTTTGGATGTGCCAGCATTGACCAGTTTTTTAAATGGTGATCTAAAAAGCCTCTTTTGTTTGAGCTTCTACATGCAGGCCTGTCTGGCATTGCTGAACTGCGTTTATCTAACATAAATAATTTTACAAATCGAATATTCTGGATCAAATTGACATACCTGTCATACAACTTTGTAAGTTATAAAGACATAACTGGACATTTTATATGAGCAGTATCTAAGAATGGTTGTGTTTTATTAATTTTGAAAGCGGTAAAGCTTGCACAAATTGTTTGCATTAGCCTTTGAAGTCTGCTTTCTTAACATCTTGAGCTCTGCTGTGGCTTCTTGGCTTTGTGACAAAGATGCTATCTTGAATGATAAAACAATGGTAGCAACTACACTTGAGCCCACCTGCTTTAGGCAATCCAGGTTTTGGTATATGGTCCTTACGGCTTCCACAGAAACTGTAATTTAAAATTAGTAAGACTGAAGGAGTCTCATTTGTAACATCACTCAGAGTAATATAATGCTTGCAACTTCTGCCTGCTAGAAAGTTTGTAGGGTTGGACTTGTATGAATTAGTTCTGTATTTCTTCCATATAGAACAGAAAATTCCAAACTTTATGGTTATAAAGTTTGAATTCATGTTCTTTTATTCCCTCTCTCCCCCCGTCGGAATTCTAACTAACAGGCACTTAAAGCATTGCAGTAAGTCACTGTGGGATTGATGTTTTTCCATGCTGCACAGCTGTGTGGGTTTTTTCTTAGCTGTGATTCTCATCAGGTACTTTGGACTCTTTACTAAGTTATGTAGCAGAGGAGAAAAGGGAAGAGGATTGTGAAAAGGAAGAAATCTTGAGTTTAAGACTAAATAATAAATGGGAAAGGAGAAGAGCAAATTTGTTATCTTTTTAAAAAATGTATTTTTTTCACTTAACCATTTCCTTCGTATTTTTTAGGCTATAAGCATGTTTTTTGCATTCTCTGACATATTTTATGGAAAAGTGCTATAAAACATGATAGAAAGCAAGTTCGGTTTGGGGAAATTTTTTTCTAAAAAATTATATTTTTTTAGAAATAGGTGACTATTATTTCTAAAGCACTTCTGAATTCCACTGGGTTTTATAAGGAAGATTTTCACAGCTGTATAGGGAGGTATTCCCATTCAAATTCAACTGTAGTTGAACACTGAGTGCCTATTCTTTGAAAACTTCCCAGAGTACTTCTGAGTATTGGGAAAAGGCTTCATGGCTCCCTGCATGCTTGTGCAATGACTGCCGCATTAGGAATGCAGCTTTGTTTATGGCTTCTAAAAGCATTAAACATGAAAATATGTAATAAAATGTGGTGAAGGATCTAAAACTGTTTCGAGAATTACACTGATGAAAAAATATGAAAGAACTTGGAAGGAGAGGTATAGACAAAAAAACCCCCGCCAACAACAAAAAAACCAACCCCAACAACAAAAAAACTCCAAACCACCTGAAATGCTGACATTATTGTTCTATAGCTTTAAAAAAAAAAAAAATACATACCCCCCCCCCCCCCAACTGAAGCTCTATAGTGTTGTAAAACCATGTTTTGCTGTTTTGAATGTGAATCTGAAAGCTCACAGTGGCCAAATCTTGTGTTCAACCATGCCAGACCATTAATAAACTTATAAGTAAACAAAATACACTTCCTAAGAGTCTGAAGTACAATTGCTCTTTTTAGATTAAGTTAACAAACCAACAATTTTGCCTGTATTTAGGGTTTCAGTTTCACAGTGGGTCGAACAATAAACAACATATTTCTCTGAACATCCCTGGAAAAGTGAAATTTAATAGATATTTTAAAATATATTTTTTGGGGGTAGAAAAATTTGATAAATACTCAGCCCTGTAGGATGAGAAGATTGCATACTGCAAAATTAGAAATGTGGAGACTGCAGAGGGGAATGCAGTGGCAAACACAGTGCCAAATCCCAAAGAAGCAGTGCTTTCCCCTCTCCTCTACTTGACAGGGGTATGGGAACTGTTGTAGCCTTGTAATGGTTATTTGCTTACTGTGTGAAATTTGCTGACAACTAACTTTATAGCCATCAGAAGAAAAAGTTTAAAAAGGTACTTGTAAATTACTTTAGTTCCTTGCTTATATACTAGGTATTAGCAATTTAACTCTCTGATTTAAACTGTAAATTATATGCCTTTGATGTAACACATTGAAAACCCATATGGGTAGCGGTCTCAGTGTTTTCTGACGCCTGGCACTTTGCCCTAGCTCATGGTTCCATATATCCTCTAGAGATGAGTAAAAGGTCACCTTTCCCTCAGTCTACGAAAAGCTGCATGGAGCATCGCTTTGGTATGCTAGACAAAGACCTATCTATGTATTATGTAGTGGAAACTATATGGAAGGAAATTAATATTGTGGGTAAGACTCCCCTTCTGCTGGGTCTCAGGAGTAGTTCCAGGTTACTGCTGTGCAGAAATGCCATATGTTACTGCTTTGCGGTAGCACCAGCCGGAGTTCTTAGAGGCTGGTAAAGGGGAAACTTCAAGGCTCCCGTGCAGATCTGGAGTGTTGCTTTATAAAAACAGTAGGAAAATTGAGTCATCTCAGACCAAGTAAAACAGTAATGAAGGAACCATAACAAGAAAACCAAAAACATTTGCAGTGTCTGCCTGCCTGGTCCTCTCTCACTACTCTTCACTTGCCCTTCTGAGCACTTGGTAGCAGTCAGTGCTTTTTGGTTTTGTTTGGTTTGTGCAACTGCTGCACTGCTACTCACATTCTGATTAGCTCACTGAGAAAAAAGAATCAAAAAATAACTGCCAGTAATTAAGATGCACAGTTCCCACAGACAGTAAGAGTGGAATGTAAAAGTGAGGATTGGACAGGACTTTCAGAATTCCCATCCTGACCTCCTTAATGCTTTATCTGAATTTTCCTTCAGCAGTTTTGGCAACAGTTGACTTACGAGACATGCACTTCTCATCTAAAGCTGCACTGAAGTAACGAACGTGTAGGATAGGATTTGCTTTTGTGATGGAATTATAAAAATAGCACTGTCTGGAAGCAATTTGAAGACTCCCTGCAACATGTATATATATATATATATATATATAACATGCCATAAAGGCTTTCTGATTTGGAAAGTATTTCCTACTCCATCAGGCTTAACCCTTTGGTAACAGTAGACATGCAGCAGTTGACATGTTACATACAGTGATGTGATCTAACAGTGTACTGTCAAGTAGGGCATAAGATTAAGGAATGATAAAGTCAGAGATACTGGTGTTCCAAGGAAGTGAGGATAAATTATGGAACTTAGTAGTATACTGCAGATTAAAAGTCCTAAATGGTTGGGGTTTTTTTTTTGGCTAAATATTATATAAATATATAGTGTATTTATATATATGGATAGAATGGAAATACATATGGGCTTCATGCTTTAGATAAATTTTTCGCGAATATTAACTGGCTTTGCAGTCTAGAAAATATTTGTATTCAAGCTGTTAGCAAACACTGTTCCAAGAGAAAGCTTTCTTTACTGAAAGCTTTTATGTAACTTGAAAATATCTTGCTGTTTATACATGATCGCATGCACAAAAGCAGCATTACAGATCAGTTGTTTTGGAAGAAGAAACGTGACCCGGAAAAGATTGCCACAGTTTGTGAAAAAGTATTTTCTGTTTTGTAGATGCAAAATATTTTGCTTTATTTTTTCCTTCCTTTCCCTTGGGAAAGAAGTGATACGTCTCATAGTGAGATATTTCATCCACCCAGGGGATTTTACTGAGTTTTTAGAGCATAGGAAAGGCTGCGTAACAGAGATGTGTAAAACAGCATTTGTGAGCAGTTTGTGGCCAGCTCTAGCTGCAAACTTCCATGCCCAGGGATGTCACCTCTTGTAGCAAGACTGAATGGACTAGATACTTTCTTTAAAGCTTTGGTTTCTAAATCGCATTTTCGGTATAAGCAAAAGATGCGTCTTGCTTGGGGTAGCTGATAAGATGATTATTCTTAGCTACGTGTTGTCTGACCTGCTCCTGAATTGAGTTTAAATCCACTGCAGTTTCCCTCATAGCTTTTAAAGAAAAGTAAACTGTTGGTTTGCATTGCCTTAAAATGCTGTTGTGGGAATTGTGCCAGTTGAGGAGATGATTGGTGAAGATTTCAGTTGCCCCTGCAGTGGGGAGAGCCAAGCAGCTGGGGCCACTGCCTCAGCAGTTACCCCAAGCCAAGTCATTTGTCCTTGCGGACAGTGAGCTACAGCCTATTTCTCCTTTCAAGTATATCTTGAATTTTAATGTACAATGTTTGCTGTTCCTTTTTCCTTATCCCTGTATTCAAATCATGGATTGCAGTGCCACTTCGATGAGAAAAAGAATTATAGGCGTCCCAAGAAATTCAAGGCTGCTGAGGCAGGCAGGGTGTTCCTGCAGGGCTGGTGTGGGGAAGGGGAGCTGCAGGCAGTGCAAGCGCTCCGGGCGCAGCACAGCATGGAGCGGGGATGGCTGCAGAGAAGCTTATTACACTTCTGAATAATTTGCTTTGAGGAGGAGGTCTTTCTCCATTGAGATGTTGTTTGCCTATGTGATTGAATAGATTGTCTTCAGCTGAAAAGCAGAATGCAGAAAACCGCTGTGTATTATAACAGAGCAAGTCGGAGGGTTTCAGGTTATACGAACAGGAAAACATATGCTTCTGGAGGAATGTATCTTAACTTATTTCATAACCTCTGCTTAGCAGCCAAGGGAGAAAGTGGGCGCTTTCTCCAAGCTAACACCCACTCATGACATGCCTTTTGTTGCAGTCTGAGGAGCTCATGAAATAACCATTTACTCCGTAGCGGTTTTCCATCTGAACTGAAAGAATAACTCAGCTGTACAATTACAGCTATTACTTCAATCCAGTTTCAAAGTTGAGTTCCAAAAAGGTCTGTGTTTAGTCTCCAACGAATGAGAAATAAGTTCACTAGTCTTACCGCAAACTCTCATCTTTTCCAAATGATTTCTGTGTGAAGCAAAAGATGTGCCTGAGCAGTGGAGATGGCAGCAGCATATGCTATGCTTTGGCTATGACTGGAATTTGCAGAGAAGTGCTCTGTGCACGGAAATCAGGCTGAAAATACCTTCACATGCCCGCAAAAAAGCAGGGTAACAGAAGGAATCAATGCCCCCTAGGTCTGTGCTGTGTGCTTAGAGATGTACGTGTGTAACCCTACAGGAGCAAAGCCTAAGGAGCGAACTTCAAAGTGCTTTCCTTCATGAGATGTGTCCTGTTGTACGTACTAACTACTCCTGTTCTCTATTTACATACCACTAAAACACCTTGGTGGATGATATTTAATTAGAATTTTTCTTTTTGCCAATATTAAGCCATCACTTTTGGATCTTTTTGATGTTGGTTTATTTTAAATTAGTTTCTAAGTTTAGATGTTTAGGCATTTTAGAATTTAAATTCTCTAGAAGTTTAAAGAAACATTAATTCTGTAGGGTTTTCTTTATTTGAAGGTAATAATGAGACTTGCCATATGGTTGTGAAAAGATTTTTAGGTGATTCCAATCTAAAGATTGGAATCGCAACTGCCTTGTGTCTTTATAGTTCTTGTACAAAATTGGTATATAAATCTGTCATCTTGGAGAGGTAGGAGTTTTACACATACCTCCTTCAGGTACAAATAAGGCAGCAAAGAACAAAGCAGAGGGCGATCAGTTTCTAGTTGTTTAATGTCCTTTAATAGCTTTAGTGTGTGATATGCAAGTTATCCAGCTGCTTTTCAGAAGAGAAGGGTGGGTAATGCAGTGTGCTGGCCAGATTTCAGCAGGGAACTCCAGAACTCCATCTTCTGAACTCCCTCCCACGGTTACAAATGGGTAACACTCTTGCCTAAATAAAGCATCCACCCACTATGGACACTCTCATATGCATAAGTAGATGCAGTATGCACAGGTTCAGTGACTTCATGTCTATATCTAAGTAATCTCTTTGCTGTGATAGCACAGGAGCTTCTCATTGTTGTGTGTTACATTATGACATGGATGTGTGACCCCGCCAAATTTTCTGAAATGTTGAATTCTTTTTTTTTTTTCCTTCTTATCATCTTTGAGATGATGATGGGGAATTGATTCTATACATACCTGAGGGATAATGGGTCAACAGATATTTTGGCTTTGGAGAAAATTTTTACTATCTAGTTCAATACTGAGGAGGAAATTAGCAGCATTTTCTTTTGTAACAATGTCTAGAAGTATCAACTGCAATATGAAATATTGACTTTTATGAGCTGGCAATCTCTGTGAGAGAAAGCGGAGAAGGCCTGGCATCTCTAAGCCTGAGGGTACTGGAAGGGGAGGGAAGCTTATCTCTCCATCCAAGAGTAGGATTTAGGTTTTGCAGCAGACTTTGACTTTTGATGACATGCTTTAAAGAAGCAGTCTTTGTAGTTTTACCTGCATGAAATCTTTATTTGCTTGTTCTCATGCAGAAACCAAGATGTGTGTCTTTAGCAGGCTGTACCTGAGCATCTTTTCCAGTGCTGGATCTTGTCTTTGCTTTGCTGCTGCTAAACTGGCTCCTTTGAGCATGGGAGAATAAGAAAGAAGCCATACAACAGCCCCCTAGAAATTTTTATAATTTTCAGAAAGCACCCCAATGATAATGTTTTTCTCAGTAAAAAGAGAGAAAGGGGCATACTGCGACACAGGCGTGTGATCTGAAAGACATTTGCGGAGGGTTCTGTGAGCCAATGCTAGTCTGACATGATGAATATCCTGGACCAACAGTTGTATTACCTTTTCATTTTTGCTATCTACGTTACATGTAAAGCATGGAGTTTAATCCAGTTTATCCTGAACGTTTTACTGTTATGTATGTGGTACATGCAGCCATTTTCTGATACCCAAATAAGTAACAAACATCTTTATTTGATGCTGAAAGTATATTTAAGCTTACTGTTTAAATGTATGTTTCTGCTGTAATAGGAATATAACAGAATTACAGAACCAACACCACGCTGCTGCTTCTGCAGTCTTTGTCCAGAATTGAATATGTGAGGGAAAAATAAAGTTCTTAATCTCTAATTTCTAATACATTTTGTTTTCCCATTTTTCCAAGGTTTAAGAAAGAATCACTCTTTAGAAGTCATATTTGTAAACAGATTTCTTTGGCACATATGCTTCTGGTGCAGCTGTATGTTGATATTCTCATTCTGTTGTGAAATTGGGTAAGAAATAGCTGATGGTGATTTAATATTCCCTTCATAATAAAATAGTTATTCAGTATGTATTTTTGTACCCTAACCCCAGATTTATGTTTGAAATTGTTGCTAGACTGCTGCAGAATGCAATAAGTTATAAACTCTTGCCGGTTGTCAGGGAAATGGAGACTGGTTTGAAATCTGGGCATCTCAGATGCAAGTAGGTCTTTTGACTTTAACAGCGATAGGATTTCACCCTTGGATTATACTGAGAGTTCCCACTCAAGAGATGCCTGAAAGCTTCAGTAATTTCTTTTTTTCTCTTGGGAAATAAGAAGTCATTTCAGGCATATGTCAGACTCCATCTGAGTGGGTACGAAGCAGGCAAGTTCCAAAATCACTTTAAATTAAAAGTCAGGCCAATGATAGTGTGTGTTCCCTGTAAGCTGCCTGCACTTCTCAGTATCCAATACAGCTTTAAAATATGTGGCCGCAAGGAAGGATTAGTACCATCTTATGATAAATATGATTACATAGAATAATCTATTTGAAGTTCCTCTGGAATTTGCCACTCCTATATTTGTACACCTTTAGCTACTCCTGGAGGAAAGTGAGTAAAAGGAATTTTCCTGAGATTTGTATTTGCAAGCTTCTTTTCTAAGAACCAATGACTCTTTAATTTATTTGGAAAAAGAAAAAGAGAATCTATGCCTTTTTCTGTATTTTATCATATTGCTGATAAACAAAATATTGCAACATTTCATCAACAAACCTGGAGAAACTGTCAGTCTTCTAATGCAGTAGAAGATCTACTGATTGGGTGAATGGTTTATACTTTGAATGCTCAGTAAAACAAGTGGGAAGAATACATAGCTTGAATTTACATTCTGAAACTTAATTTTGTGGTGAAGGGAGGGAAAGGACATACAAGGGCTATTTTCTAGGCAACGCTGACAGGATAAAAGTATGAAGAAAAAACTCATGCTAAAATATATCAGTTTAATCTTCAGGCTTTGTGAGATATAGCAGGCTGTGGATTAGGGTCTTAGCAGAAAAGTAAGGCAATTAAAACTTGATGTGAAAATATGGGGGGGACACACATACAGTGAACGTCTAGGGAGTTCTATACTATGGTGTTTTGGCAGATGATGGCACTAAGTGGCTCGATGGGTCTTCTCCTTCCCTCATTTGGGTGATTGTTTGATTCCTCCTATCCCCAGGACCTTCGTTTGAATAATTATTCTTGTTGTGGAAATCACAGGGTGAGCAGTGAGCAATTCTGTAAATGATTAGTAGCACAGAGACGGTCTTTGGTACAGAGGTGGAATTTTGCGAGTGCTAAAGCTGTTCTAGCTGTAGGCACATTTAAGAGATCAGGAGGTTGTAACTGTTTCCTTGTTAGGGTATACTGCCATGACACTTTGTTCACTATATACATATTTATATATGTGTGCATAAATATGTATGTGTAGAGTGTATATATCCATGTAGAGTGAATGAATTTTGTGAATGGAGAATTCTAGTTTGGCAGTATATTAGCAAAATGATTGAGGATTAAAGGGATTCTGTCAAGATGGTTAGGCCTCAGATTTATTTTTTTTTTTATCAGATATAATACTTGTGAGATATGTCATGTTGATAATGCTAAAAAAAAAAATTTATCTTTTTTGAGAACAGACTCAGTATGGACAGGTGTAGATCAAGCTGCTAATTTACTCATCCTAATTCAGAGAGACAACTTTAAAGCATGTTTCAGCCTCTGGGGCATCTTCTGATGGATAGTTATGACAGTTTATGTACTAATGACACTTGTTCAGTAGAAAATAATTTTGAAACCATAGATCACCTATGTAGTCATCCTACGATTTAACTTTCAGTCATTGTTGGAATGGATTACATTTGAGTTAGAAGCCTACCAATCAAAAAATTTACATTTCATTATCAAACCTCTGACTCCTCTTGTCTCTCCCAAATTGCTTTGTTTAAGTGCGTAAATAAGCTCACTTTTACTTTAACAAAATTAAGGAAAAATAATATCTGTAACTTAGAAAATCTAAGTGAAATAATCTTGTGCAGGGTTATGAGAACTGGAAAGTCAAGCTGGTGTGTACAAGGTGAGTGGCTTTCATAAAATAGAGTAAATGCATTTAATAGCATACCATGAAAAATTCATGTGACCTTAAAAATTCAGTCAGGTTGCCGGTGTCTTTTTTGCAATGTAAGTAAATAGGCTTATTTTGACTTCTGGCATGATCAGCTGAACTATGCAGACACCATGGTGGCATATAGGCCTCATGTTTACTGTAAAAAGATTAAATAAAACTTGCAATTCTTAGTTATTTCTGCTGCTCTTAACACTATAATAAGCAAATGTACATCTTCCCATCCTCTTGACTGGCTACAGTGTTTATTTTTTACAGTGGAAAACCTGATGGCTAATGATGAATCATCTGGCCAGCAACAACTAGCCTTGTCTGGAATGATATAACTGGTAGTCAGATGCATGTGAAAGGCAGTCATTATCTGAAGCAATGCTAAAATTACAGTATTTCTAAACCAAAAAATTCAAGCGTCACCGTAAAAAGGTTGCATAGTTAAGAGGATACTCAGGTTTTTTTCAGTATCCCCTAATTTAATTAGATGGTACTAATAACTATTCTACAACTCTGTAATTACACTGCAGCTACTCACCATGCAACTGAGCTTACCAGATAGATGTTGTGCAAACCAGAGGACAAGAATGGTCCTATTGTTCTCATAGTTACCAGTGCACGCTGTGAAATTCAAAATCTGTGGATTACCAGAAAACAATCTTTGTACTTCTTTTAATAGTGAGAATCCTGAGAATATTTAATATTTGTGAGAATACGTCTGATGTGTAGAGTGTTCTGTTGATTAAGCCCTTCCCTTGCTTATTGCTGGGGCAGATAAGATGGCAGCAGGGAAAGCCTGTGTGGATTCCAAAGGCTATGTCCAGTCTGGTATCCCCTGGCATCCTGTCCTGCACTTGTAGCCAGTCCTGATTGTAGGACAGAAAGCAGGAGGTCTGCCCTCCCAGACCCCCAAATCCATCTTTCTGTGCCACCGTAGCAGAACTGCATCAGAAGAAAGCATAGCAGTCTCCACGTTTAAGGCTTTGAATGCAGTTCTCTGAAAATTACCACAGAATGATGGGTCCTTTGCTATTTGAAGCAGACAGGGTTGTTTCTTCCTATGTAAGTTCTTTCTTCTGAGGAAGTATGGACATGTTGTGTCATATTTGCCATATAGTTTTACTATCATGTACTATATTACTGCATAATTAACTTTGAGTGCAGTTTTGGACATGTTCATGATGTGCTAAGTTTAGAATGATCTGTATTTAGGAAGTGCAATGGTTTTGAGAATAACATTGCTCAAACTTTTTTGGCATATTTTGCTCTGTCGAAAGGCAGGGCTTGCAGCAGGATTAGGATTTGAAACAGGTTTGTGCAGAATTCAGTGTTTGCTGAATGGAAGTTTCATTCTTAGCACTATGAAATGGCAACAGATCCGTGAGTACTGAAGAGGCACAGCGTATAGGTTTTTTTTTTAAGCAATGGAGAGCATTTGTAGTGGACCAAATTTAAACATTTTACTGCCACTGATTATACTGCCAGGGAGGTACTATTAATACCTTAATTAAGATCCATTCTTAGTCCGCTCCTTAAATGTTTTTTAGACTCAAACTAGAAATAAAAAGTGCTTCGAAGCACTGTTAAATGACTTATGCATTCTGTTGAGTCACATCCTGCCCCTTTCTTAAGGGAAATGAACATGAGAGACATTAGATTTTATGCCAGCAATTGTATGTTTAATGTGAAACATTTGGCCCTAACAGACCTCATTTTCTTGCTCGTGCTGATTTTGCAGATTGGTAACTCCACTTATTTCAGTGGCACTAGTAGTATTTCATCTTGGAGAGCAAAGCTGTGTTCATAGGGGGTAAAATACAATCTTCCAGATGTGGTAACAACGTGTTTGCGAAAAACCAAGAGTTTTTAATTGTCTACTCTAGACAAAGATATCCATAATTTCTACACTAAGCTCTTTATGGTAGCTGGGCAAGATAGTATGAATTCATTAATGCCTGAATATAGGAGGTTGTCATCAAAAGAGAGCTCGAAACAAATAATTATAGTGTCATTTTATTTTATTGGCATTGGTAATTAGTCACAACAGTTACTGTGAGGTTCTGTAGGAGTTTTAGAGACAGAAATAAAATTATATATATTTTTTGTGTCTGTGCATATTATTCTGCAAAGAGCTTTTTTTAACGAGACAGAGCTAACAATTTTTCTGCCATTAACCAGACCAAAACGTTGCTTTGCAAGATGACTTTTAGTTAAACTCCTGAATGGTTTCGTGACTGCCTTGAGATGTCAATTAACTTTTTATTACATGGAGTACAATGTTATTAATAGCCAAGAAAATAATGAGAGAACATGGTAACACAAATGTCTTGTTCAAATGGAGAATTAAAAATGGGAAATGTTAATGCTGCAGTAATCTGTGAAGTGAGTTGTTTATGGTAGATCCATCCTGATAAAAGTACATTTCCAAAGAAAAAAGATGGGAGTAAGTGCTGTTTTAGGGAATTTGATGAGAGGTGTCTTTTCTTGAAGGTGCAGGGATGACCCCTTATTTTAGAAAAATCGCTAATTGCTCAGAAGAGTCTGCTCCAGGAGGAGTGCAGGAGAAACATTCAGCAGAGAGTGCCCAACACATGGCAGCTGACAAGGCAGGAGGTGACGCTGCTCTGCTTCCCTTCTTCCTGCAGGAGAATGCTCTCCAGCTCCTCCAGAGAAAGGGTCTGTGCCCAGATGTTTGTTCCAAACCTTTCATTCTAGTCATAGTGTAATATTTCCCTTAGCATTCAGGTTTTGATTGCTTGAATGAATTTGGTATCTATTTCTATAATTGTTTTATCAACAGTGTTGAGACTTTGGACACATAGTTTAGAGTTTATACCAATGATGCAAAGAAATCCGTATTAACAAAGTATGGACAGTGGTAAAGGCACAAGGAAGCAACACCTAAAAGTATCTTGCTGTAGAGTAGAAAATATGGGCCCACTGTTGAAGTCTGAAATTAGTACGTGCTTTTTCCAGCAGGCTATTTTTTATTGTCACACTGATGAAATTTAGTTACAAACAATGTTGAAAGGAGTAAAGTGATGAGAAAAAAGTTGGTAGGTGAGATAGCCATAAACATCTCATAGTAATTACAGAAAAGCCTGAAACAAGTGTTAGGCTTCTAGCGGAGCCTAAGAAAAGGAACTTATAGGCAAAGAAAAAGACAGGAATGCAGAATAAATAATTTGTTTCCTAGTTAAAAATATTTACTCTCACATTACAAATAAGCTTAGAACTGGTGCATAAATGCAATAATTGCCTGTGATAGCTTTGAATGTCCATTCAATTTGCTTTTTAAAGATGTGTATGAGATTTGCATTTTGCCCATGTTTGCTTAGCAAAGGTATTTTATTAATTAGGTTATGAAATATGACTGCCACACCCAGTTTAAAATTTTGCATGTGCTTTTTAAGCCCAAAATACCTATTCCAATTTCTTCTTTTTTGGTTATATTAAGTTGTAAACCAGATTTATAAATCTTAGAAATTGACATTTCTAAGATGGAAAGCAGATTTCAAAAAGCACCAGTTGCACTGATTCTTGAAAACATATTCAAAAGATAGGGCAAAATGAATGAGCTTTGCCTCCCCAGGAAACTGGAAAAAAAGGGCTATTTTTTTAGAAAGCTTTGTGCCTTTATGATTGGGGCCACTTTCAAATATTCAAATTATAGTTCTTCATCCCTCGTCTGTTTCTTCTTCAATTCCTTCACTCGGACATAGTTGTGGAGAAGCATAACCGCTCTGAAATACCAGACTACTTTGGTAGGACCATAAATGATGACAGATGCAACTATTTTGGGGAATGAAACCTGCTAATCCATGTCATTGTAAAAACATATGGAACTCAATAATGGATTTTTTTTTGGTACACTGAAATGAATATGCCTAATTGTTCACTTGTGATTGTCTTTGATCTTAATCTTAAGAACTCATGGCAATCAGACTTCCAGGAAACCACGATACCCCCAAAATAAAGCACTTCTTAAATCTGAACTGTGAAGTCAATTTTGTCATGTCTTTCTTAAATAGGATTGCAATTAGCAAAAATGTTTCCTGAGGTGGAAAGAAAATCTGTATGACCCAGATGAAGTAGTTTGGTCTAATTTTCTGAAATGCAAACAAAGAAGCATAATTATCTGATTTATAGCTATTCAACAATTTTTGATTCTGCACCAGAGGAACTATCTTGATTCAATGTGAAACTTGGGCATATAAAGTGGCTGTGCTGGTTACCGTTCCCCAGTTGCTATGTAGAACTACTGTTTTGTTAAAAAGGAATATTGAGATGTTGGTGAATTACTGTGAATTTCCATATGACTTGCCTCAGATTCTGCAGTTGGCACAAGGTAGTTTCTAGCTGCTTTTTTTTTCCTCTCAGCCTCAAACGCTCATTTGATATTACTTCAAGACTGGACTAAATGGAGAATGTTTATTATTAGACTATGAGTGTATAGTGGAATTTTCAAAATACCCTTTTTGCATTTTATTTTGTTAAATGAGTTAAAAGGCACATTTGTAAAATTATTTGAAAATTAAATAAGGGGAAAACCAGTTTCATTTCCTCCATTCATATTTGCTTTGCAGAACTTGGAGAGATAAGAAAGGAACAGACTCTGAGTGGAAGGTCTAACACCTAAATAGGTCTATTGCTTTGCAGATCTGCTTTTACACAGTTGCCTTTACGGTGTGGATAGTATTTTAAGCTTTCAGGCTTTTAAAAAAGATTTTTTTTTTTTTACTGCCTTACTAGTGTCTGAGTATATAACCTTCCTTTTCTTCCTTTTGCAAAGCAGACATATGACAGTGGTAACTTGGATATTGGAAAAATTTTTAAGCAGTAGGAGAGAAACATAGTTCAAGCTGGCATTAGATTAGTTATTTATAGTTAAAACCAACAACAACAAAAACCCACTAAAAAACCCACCCTCCAAATAGCCTGTTTCATGTAGAAAGCTCGATGGTTAAATTCTTCATTCTTGTGTTTTCCTTGGATGCTTTTCTCATGTCTTTAAACACAACTAATAGCTTTGGGAAACATCATAAGATGCTTTGCAGCCAACTCTGAGTTTTTCATCCTTGGACCCTCCCAGCTCCTTTGCAGTCTGTTTTCATTTGTTTAATTGCTGTTTGGTGGCAGCTCCGCATACCTGCTCTGTTAGTTTCAAACCCTTGCAGCTGGACTATAAATATTTGCTAAAAGCATTAGTAATGGCTAAGTGCCCTCATTTTGGATGCAATTAAAATATATTTTTATCATATATATTTCCTTATTTTGTCTGTAAGGATCAGGTTGTCTTCAAACTATTCTACCATATAACTAAGTACTAA
>WAAD01034139.1:44750-69765 GCA_013389945.1 Fregata magnificens | reverse complement strand
TGTACCAATAACTGAACTAACAGAAGTTTGGATTCTTATCTTAATTTCTTTAGTTCCCATTTATTACTACATTTAATGACTTGGATCAGATGTTCATAGCTAGTTCCTGGGAAAAAGTTGCAGCAACTACAAATAATGGTTTTCACCTTTTGAACTCCATCCTTCTTGGTGTCCCGATGTGATCTGTGAGATACTCGTCTTTAATTAAACTAGTATGGCCATTCCTAAGTCTGTGAGAACAGCCATAAAAAATGTACCACAGTCCCGCTCCCTCCCCCAACTTTGCTAAAGTAAAATGCCGACTGTGCAGACATTAGTATGCACAGCTGAAGGTTAAAGAATTTTAAAATACTTCACAAGGAGCAAGAAAGATGAGTCATTCCTGATTCATTTAGTTGTCTGGTTCTCCTTAGTCTTGTGGTGTTCCACATCTCACTAGCTGTATGGTCAAATTTTTGGCAACCCATCTACCAGTAAGTGTAATAGGCAGTTTCCTCTTTCCCTGAAGTGAAAATACAGCTGTCACTCCTGAGGATGAAAGCAGGCAGGTTTGCATTGGCCCCAAGCCATGTCTTAAATGACATGGTTTAAGTCCCACAAATGCTTGTCAACTGCTCCACTACAGTCAGAGGATCAATCTGCTGTCTGCTGTGGAAGCAACTTATTTGATCGTTTAGAGTCTCCTGTTAGATGGCACACAGCTGTTTCCTTTTATTATGCGTGGCTGCAAATGTGAAAAGGCATCTCTTCTACAAGCATATGTGGGAAGAAATTCCATCAGATGATCAAATTTCTCCAACCTGTATGTCTTAGACAAAGTTTTCCTTGGAAGCATAGTTTCATGACATAATCAGTCAGTGATGGGTATAAATCATATTCATTTTAAGANTCAAGAAAGAAAAATTATGTCTGTTTTTACAGAATGATTTAAGGTAACACAACCATACAGCAGGACGCAAATTCAATGAAACAACAGTGTAGAAAACAACATTGCACAATTTCTATGTTTTGCATTTACATGATGGACAGATAGATTTCTTTGCCTGGAAATGCCCTTAATATAATTGCTTCCTCTGTATGTGCCATTCAGGTCACACATCTAGCAAACAGACAAACATAAAAAGAAAGTGTCCACAGGGAAATCCTGCATGTAAGTCAGGCATGCTGATGGAAGAGCAGCCCACGTTACATCCTCTTATATCACGGTGGCAGGGCAGAATCATTCATCACCATTTTTAAAGAGTAAGGCTATGATTAAATTGCATTTCTCCTTCCACATTAGGATACAGAGTATAATGAGGTAAAACTGAGGGCTGCCTGAAGGAGATTTGTTTACTATCAATTAGACTTGCAGTGACTGAAAACCATTAAAATAGTGGGAAACTGAATGTGGAGAGACTCCAAAGTAAAAAGAAAGTTACTTGTTTTAAACAGTTCCTCAGCCTGTGTGGGTTCCCTGCTCAGCAGAGAGCATCCACAGAAGCTCGGCAACGCAGGAAATGATGCATAAATCATTACTGCAAGGTCAATAAATTCACTACTGGAAGTTAAAAGTTATTTGTGATTAGAGAGAAGCAGTAAAAACCACCAAATAGAGGCTGTAGAATTCAAATAAAATTTGAACAAGCAGACAAATTTTCTAACATGATCCGCATGTTTCTACTTCGCATTAATAAAGGCTAATTTTATATTTGCCTGTTTGGTCTTTTCTGGAAATGAGAAATATCACCATTAATGTGGGAACTAATTTTTTTTTTTTATGGGAAGCTTTTACTGTTTGTATTTGTACTGAGTGATAGTTCAGGTGAACCTATAAAATTTTGTGTATGAAACTTGACTGCTCTTCTCCTGCTTCTCTGCCAGCAGCCTACATGCTCCTGGCACCATAGCTGCTCTCTGATTCTTAACCCCATTTGCTAAATGGATCTGGCACATGGGCTTTTGGAGCGGGAGAGGAGCAATAGCACTGCAGATCTCTCAGAATCTGCGTGTCGCCTACTTACATCCCTGTATGGCAGCTGCACTTACCCACTTCTGTGTTAGTTGTGAGGAGGGATGCAGCATGTTCCTGTCAGGCTGAATAGGTGTTTCACCGTCAGGTGTTCCCAGATGATTTGATGAAGTGCGTGACGTCCAAGAAGTTTATTTAAGGAGTTTCATTTAAATCAACACTTGTGATAAGTGCCCTTATTAGCTCCCAGTTACCTGCTCATATTGTTATATAAAGCTCACTTCTTTTTTGTTTCACAGAGCTTTACCACTCCACAGCTAAAACACTGGCTCATAGAAGGAACTAAGCAGTTTACTTTCTGCTTCAGCTTTCTTCCGGAGGCTGTAATTTGTGGGTGTCCTACACAACTGGCAAATCATAGCATTTTTCCCCTGTGGACTGATGCGCTCTAAGAGATCAACAGTCTGGTCGCTCCTTCCTGCTCTGGGAGTATGAATATTATATGGTCACGTGGAGGTTTTTAGGCATGCAAATGAATTTCATATTTTTCCTTGTCTCTTCTTTCCTCCTTGTTCTTATTTTGCACCTTCCTGCTTATTCTTTTACTTACATCTGACTCAGGATGTCTCCCTTAGTGCCTATGAGCTTCATCTGATTACCAAAGAATGGTGTTAGGATGCTGAATTTCCTGGATCCAAGTCCTCTTCTTCCATCACTAGCTCAAAAAAAAGTGAATTGCTTCTATATTATAAAAGTAATTGAAATCAAAGCCCAGAGCAGTATTGAGGACAGGAGTACTTTTATATAGAGGATGGTATGTGAGCTTTTTTTCTTTTTCAAGACACGTAACCAATAGTGCTAGTCATCCAAAAATGGTTTTACACATTTTGAGCTTGCACGTTCAGGAATGATAGTGTACCTAATGTAATGAATGGTCTTGGCTCTGATTTTGCCTACTGCTGCCCTCTTCTTTTAAGCTTTGCCTGTTTGGGTTTTTTTTAGTGTAATGGTTTGACGTCACTTCTGGACTATCAACTGCATTTATAATGCAAATTAAGTATTTGAAGTTTTCTACACAGGCAAACTGATGAAGCTCCCTTATCTCATCTGTTGACATTGGCAAGCTTCAGTCAAAGTATTGCCGTTCGATCTGGATTGTTGTGATCTGTCATGGCATCCTGTAATGTGGATTTTCCACTGGTTTCCGACATATCTGTGACTTTTTATATGCATTTATGCAAATAATCTGCAGCTATTTTATATTATAACTTAATAACTAAGTTCTTAGTTATTGCTTGCTTTCCCTTCAGTTAATGGCTAATCAGTTAATTTAAGGTTTTTGGACACTGTTATGGTAGAAGCCATCTCCACATTATAACTAAAATAATTTTAAAAGGTTGAGGATTGTTATGGACATCACTGGCAATAATGTGAGAATCTTTTGACTCTAAGTCAAACTTTATTGTGGATACTGGTAAGTGGATTGTAAATCTGTTTATTTCTTGAAAAGCTCTTCATTCCAAAGGAACTTTGGCTTTTGAAAAGAAAACTTCATGTTTATGTGTTTTGTGGCTCAGTTTTACTAGAACTAATTGAAGTTATGGTAATAGCTGACTTAATTTATATGGTAATGGGGGTGATAATTAAGAACTTAAATACAAAAAGGAGACAAAGTAAGCTGTCACTGAGCATCAAGTATAGATTATGGGCTCAATTAGACTTCTTGTAATACTGAGCCATATTAACAAAACTGAATCAGGATCAAGGGGAGAGAGAAACATATCTTTGCTAACGTGTGTCCGAGTTTCTCTACTGCAAAGTAGGTGGCTGACTAGTCCACATGGATTGATAACAACACAGTACTCTTCTCGGGATTTTCAGACACGGATGGATTCAAGGTCATGAAATTGCTGCGACAAAGCTTTTGTGTGGAAATTGTCCCATAAGTGAGTAAAATTACTAGTTCTGGGCACCATACAAATGTAAGGAATGAAGTGTTATTAAAATCAGTACATTTGTTCAGTGGTTTTCTCTACTGATGCAATACTTTCCTTCCAGGAGAGCAGTACTGAGAAACAGGATGCAGGACAGGCATTTCTGAGTTGCCTCCCTTTTTTCCCTCTTCCCCATCCTTTCCCTTTTTGAAATAATAATAAAAAAAAATATCACTTGTAGCAAAGTTTGAAGCTCACTGTGCATTCACCATACTCTCTGTAGTGAAGTGTGGCCCTTCCCACAGTCTTGCTTTTCTCTGGAAATTGTGACCAAATTCTCTTTGGAGAGAGAAAATTCAGTAGGGGAGGTAAGGAGAGGAGGAGGAGGCAAGAGTAGGTTAAAACAATACAGTGTAGAAATAAAAAGCATATAGATTGGAAATCCTGGTTAGGAGGCTAAACGTTTGTATGCTCTTTTTGTAAGTATATGCTGTAACATTGGGTGAAACCATGGGCATAACAAAGCCATTGCTATTGATTACAGTTTTGGTCAGGATTGTCCCTCTTCCTTTCTTGTCTAAAACAAGGTGAGATTCTGCTATCTTTTGGTCCCTTTCCCCTGCCTGTGTCCTAATAAGCTTGTTTAAGTGGAGCGTTTCAGTGTGTGGGTATGTGGTAAGCTGGTATATGAATACCAGTTCACTACATGGGGTTGAGACTTTTTAGGAAGGATAAAAAAATCAAGGAAAAAGTGTTGGGCTTGGAAAGCTGGATTTTTTAGTATGCATCAGCTTATCAGCTGTGGGCAGAAAACAAGAAATTCTTGCCCATTTTCCAGGCTGTTCTACTGATTTATGTATGTGTGTTGGGAGAAGCTGAAATAGCTTTGTCCTAGACCCAAGGCACAGGTACCAAAGCACGAAAATTAGGGAATAAAGTAATTAGGGAATAAATACCATTGCATGGAATAAATACCATTGCACGGTATTATAAAGCAAGTTATAGAATTGATGCAGGTATGCAAATATTTTCAAAAGTAATTTTGGGTATGTAAAAGCGTACTGTGCCCCAAACACGGTGTTGTTTTTCCCCTCCAAACCTGCTCAACGCTCCTGAACTTGGAAGGAAATAGGACCTCTTTTAAAATACATATTTAAAGGAGTGTGACCAAGCACAAGGAGTGTCCACATAAATAGTGTTTTCTTTCGACTTCAGCAGTTGTACATAATCTTGTACTTAAGCAATGTAATCTCTGTGCCAAGTCACTTTGGTTGACTTTGTTTGCCTGAAATACCTATGGAAACCTCTGGGTTCAGCAGCAGCCACTGTCACAGTGTTTGAGGTGACATGATGCATCTCAGAGTGACATGTTCATCTCAATGCAGTTGAAGAATTTTTAAAATAAGATTACTTTTACTTTTTAAAGGAAAATGATCAGGGGAATAGGTTTGCAATTACTTCAGTTGCTTTCAAAAAATATTATTTTTATATTATCTTTTGCACGTCCTCTGAAGATGAAAAAGCTTTGAAGTCTCATTTTTAGCCATTATTAATACCTTGCATTTTAAACCATGTTGCTTTACTCTGGAACCATCTCCTCACTGGATGTTAATAAAAACCAATTGCAAAAATGGAAAGGAGGCTGTAGTTTTCTGTCTCTCTTGTTTGCTTTTCCTCTGATTTTCACTCTGTTTCTCACTTTTTCTTTTCACATAACGTATATCTACCAGGTTAATTAAAAATAAGGATTCCTTTTCTGGGCAAGTAGTAGACTATGCGTTAAATTTGAGAAATATATTGGACATCCTTTCACAAGGCTTGTGTCATTATTTCTGCAAATTATAAAAGGTACCATTATTTCCTCAGAGCTTTCTTGAAGTCAGGAATACCTAGCCAATGAGTCAGAACCTCTTCACATTTCGCCTTTTAATAATTTTCCAGTTGCGATGCTTGTCTGTGTTGTTTTTTCTAAACCCCATAAATGTAAAAAAAAAAAAAAATTCTAATTAACTGAAAACAGACTGAAAGGTGACTCATCCTAGTCGTCAGGGATTGGTTTGCTGATGTAATTTTGCTTTCTATAGCCAAAACCTGGGAATAGTTATAACTAGTCTAAGATGATCTTATGTTTCTATTCAACTAAATCAAATCTCAATACTCTTAAAAAAAAAAAAAAGTTTTCATAGGAATTACTTTCTTTCAGTCCTCCTTTTATTAAGTAAATTTGAGCACTCCCCAAATCAGCCCTGCACTCCTGCATGTCACATGAACCTCTTATTAGAACTTACAAATCCAGTGGGGAATTTTCAAATGAAACAGCAGCTCTTATGCTCCATCAAGAGGGATTCCTAGTAGATGACTGTGCAGCTGTAGTAACCTCATTGTTCAGGGCAAAGTGAGATTCTGCTTAGCATAACGCTGGATTTCCAACCTCCCTCTGTGTTTTCTGGGGAACTTGGTTAAAAGACAGAAAAAATATTTTTAATGTTGCATTGCTTAAGAAATACACAGGAAGTTAATTTTTAAAAAGTTATAATTTCTTTCATTCCAAAGTGCCTTAGCTCACAATCTCTTTGCTTGCTTTATTATTTTATTAGCCTTGCTGGGAAAACAGGCTTTTAAAGTTCTTATGGGAGAAGGGGAGGAGGAGGGAGGAGCAAATAGATTAACATCTGAGAGAGAATTACAAAGCTGTGAAATAAAATAGCTTTTGAGACACCACTGTGAAGCCAGTCATGCATTTGGTTAGGGAGTCATCGAAGCAGGACTATGTAAAGGAGAGAGCAGGCTGCTGAGGGATGGCCTGAAGGGCAAAGGATGGGAGAATGCTTGGCTGCCTGATGAAAAGGGAAAATCTCAGGCATGTCTGTTGCTTGAAGAAGATGGGATGCTAAAGTGGGATGATTTATTTCATGTTTCTCACCCCTCCTAACCTGGCCAGAATAGTCTTCCTTGAAATTTGCAGACCTTTGAATGTCCTAAGCTGAGTACTTGCACTTAGCCTGCCCAGGGGAGCTGTCTTTGGAGCAGTACGCCTTGGCTCTATGCTGGTGCAGGTGCATTCACAAGGGAGGCACATGCCTCCATTCTCTCTTTTCCTTAGCCCTTATCCTGCACACTTCCAAGGTGGAATCTTACTCAGCTACATGCCTTATTCTCAGATCCAGTACCCTCCTTAGCCAGGACGTTAACCCATGTCCTGCTATTTCCCTGGTCTTTTACTATGCATCCCCACCTGGCGTGGAATACAAGGTGAAGTCATTTGTACATTAGTCATAGAAATAAAAAACACAGTTTAGGAATCCTCCCTGGCAAAGTCAGGAAGTTGTGTTTCGGTGCCACAGCCTCCTTTAGCAACGGCAGTACTCTTTAGTGCCTGACTAGCCAGAAATCAGGACACATTTCTACCTCTCTTTTTAGCTGCCACCATTGTTGCGAGCCAGAACGCTGATACAGCTGGAAAGGAGTGGATGGAGAGTGGAGGGTGAAAGGGAGGTAGACAGTGGAAAACAAGGTATGCACATGGCAAATACGGACTGCAGGTACGTTGTGCATACACACCATCTCATTGCTTGCATCTCATGTGTTATTAAACAAAATGTCTTTTTTTTTTTCAATTTCAATTTATACATTTGCAGAAATAACAAATTAGCACAAAGTTCTGAAATTGAATTTTCTATTCAAGTGATGACTTTCAAAATATTATTACATGATACAACATTGGTCACTAGAGAAAATGTTAATGGCTATTCATTAAAGTGACCAAGCTGTCCATACACTCTCATAACCCTGCAGATCATGTCCGCTGCCCAGCTCATAAAATGGAACACATCTGTCATTCACAGAAATAATTCTCTTTGTCAACATGTTTCACTGTGACAGAAAATTTAGGCATGACTTAATGTGACCTGGGATTATATTAAGTAACTGTACCATATTGTTAATAAATGGTGTGAAAAAGCAATACCACACATCCAGCACATATTTCCTTTACAAAATAATGATATAGCTCACTTTTGGCAAATGTTCAAATACTGCGAGATGGGGCAGGTGGTAAAGGAATGTCAACAGAAATATTATGGCTGAATATGTAACGTATGATGTGCAGTCGGGCAGGGCAATAGAGCAGGGTGGACCGGCAGGAGATGGACTATTGATTCCTTGGTAGTTCACTCCTCAGCCTTGTGGCAGTGATGTATTGCTGTGTCTGAGATCAGCCTGTGACAAATTCCCAGGGCTGTGCAGAACTAGTCGTGTTTTCCCTCATTCTCTGCTTGGCTCTGTCCTAGCCCTGACCTGCTATGAAAGCCCTAGCAGCTTTCATAGCAATTTAAAGTGATGCATTTGAAACCCTAGCAAGAGGTAAAACTGAGTCCTAAGGAACATCTATCAAACAAGGGATGAGTTGTGCCCAACCCCTTATGCTGCTGCGTGGGCCCTTCCTGGATTTCGTCACTAGGTGCAGACAGGAGAGCAGCTACGCTCGTACCCAGATCTTCCCTTTCTGAGCAAGTGGGAAAGCTCAGAGAGCAAGAGGCTGAGCCGCTCAGATGCACCTTCCTTCCAACTGGCACTACCAGCCTGAGTCCCTCACTGTCCCCCTGGCAGCATGTAGACAACTGGAGGAGCTGCGACGTTGTGAGCCACAGCTGTTTGCAGCTCCGTACCTCATACCCAGAGCTAAGCCTCAAGCTAACACGAGCCCAAAGCCAAAAAAGTTGATTAGTCTGCTGAAACATGCTACAGTTCTTGCCATTTTAAAATGTAATCTGGCCTACAGTCGTAAAAAAACCATGAAAATGAGCAGTCATTCAAGAAGACCTGCAGCTGTAGGAGAGTGTGTTTTGCCCTCAACAAATGTGTGTAATGTCTATTAAGTTTAATGAGACTTACACAGGTGCATTGATGACCTTGGGATTTCAAAATATTTTCTGTTTTTTGTTTGAACACTAGAGACTGAATTTGCCAAGCCTGGCACACAGCTGGTTTTCTTACAAAAATATAGATGTCCAGTTAACTATTTAAACCCTTCCTCATTTCCACAATGGGAACAGAGGATTGCACAGATGAAGAATTGCGCTGATTTTACCTGATTTGCACAAACAAGTTCTGTCGTTAGTCCTTAAGTTCCTGAGTATGCACATAATTATGATGCCGACCCATTTCACAGCAGTTCTGCATTCATCAGTTTAAATGTGAAAAAGTAATATTTACATGAATCCTTTGCTAGCTCTTACTTTAAAAGTACATTTGCTTTTAAAGGGATACTGTGACAGTACTACAAGGATATGAAAAGGTATTTGCTGGGAACTTAGAGCTAAATTGCTAAATGACAAATTACTGAAGTGCCTTAGGCATAAATTTTGCTTTCAGAGATGGAGGAAATGGGTTAATTTTGAGAATTCCCGGACCAACGGAGATAACTTGCAGAAGGACTAAGTTTCATAGGCCTGGTGTAGATCGTTGATGTTTGCTAAAGAAGCAGAAGATGGTTAAACTTTAGTTATGTCTGTCCTCAATAATATGGATAAATTCACTTTCAAATAAAAATAGGACAAAACATTGAGAGCTCACTTGTCAAGATGAATATTGGGCACCTGTATGTTTAGGAAGGAATACTGTAGACAAACCAAGCTATAGGATTAAAGCCTTCTAGTAGCCCCGGCATAAATGCGAGTGAACAGAAGACAACTATTTTTGGAATATTCTTCTTATAGATAGTGGAGAATGATTTCTGTGGAGGCTGGTAAATATCAGAGGCTTAAGCTTCAATACTGCTTAAAGTAATTGTTTCTGCAGTTTCTTTGAATCATTTCGCGTCATCATTAGAAAAGCAGCATTTGTCTTTGGCCTTTCTGATGTTTGCTGACCTCTGTGCTCAGAAAGGGCACTTAGTGCTGGCTTGAATCTGACTGTGAAAATGTGACACTAAATAAAGCTTGGAAATAAACAATTGCAAACAGTCTTTAGATGGGTTGAGGGATTTTACTGAAACATCCACTCTTGTAGAAACTAGTGGTCCTTTGGGTACAACACATGATATCTAGAATTTCAAAAACTTTACAATAAGCACTGAAAGAGCATGCTATTGGAAATGTTGAAAAATGATCCAACTTCATGAAAATAAAGGAATCATTCTAAATTATGTATCTGTTCTTTTCTTTCCTATGTAGTATAAGTTGGGGTAGTGTCTTTTTTGGGGGGGAATTCAGATACTTTAGATCCTGTAAAAAGTGCAGGATTCAGCTGTGTTCCTGTTTATACAGACTTATTCTCTGCCAAAGAAAATATTAATCTTTGTGCCACGCTAACTAAGTACTTCCTCTAGTCTATGTGTGTGTTAAGTTCATCTTGGTCTTCTGATGGTCTGTTGTAGCCTCTATGTAAGATGGTGGGCTTTTAAAATTCTTTGTTTTAGGTTTAGCAGCAAACATTCAAATAGCCATTACAAGACTATCATTAACAACAGTGTATTGTGGTCTCGTAACCTCAGTCTGTGGTTATGGAGAATGTAAAAGGCTCCATCTGCCTTATTTTTTGTCCACAGAATCTGTATTTCTTTAATTCACTGTTGACACACAGGTTGTTTGCCTTCAATCATGGTGGAAGTCCTTTTCAAGGACATGCTTTAGCAGGTCGGTGGGCTGAGTTTCTTCTTGTACTAATATTGAAGCTGCAGTGCAACAAGCCCTCTGTGATCTGTAGGTCCCACCATCATTGGAAACAACTTTATTACAGTTTGAGAGGTGATTTTTCAGCGGCCTAAAAATTCTCTTACAAGGGTATAAATAGTGTTCTTAAAAGTCTGTGGCGCTGAGGAGAGGTTAAGAGTAACTTTTTTTCCCCTCCTCTCTTCTTCTCTGTATTTTCTATATATTAGAATACTCTTACAAGATTATTCAGAAGAGCCTGTGTACGAGCCTGAATCCAAGATTTTGAAAAGGCTAAAAAAAAGAAAAAGAGAAGATATATCAAGTAAACTAAGCTAGGCCTGGAGAACGTCCAAGCCCTAGGAATATTTGACTAAATGCTGGTGGCTTTTAAAGACTTTGCCACATCCTTCAGTCAATATCTGCGTGGAGTCCTACTGACTTCAGTGGGGCTTGTGACAGTTTTGACAACTATTCCTAAGACAGCGTTACAAGATAAGGCTGGGATCAATGTCTAGTTCATGACAGGACTTTACCTTTGACTTGTAAGTGTTTGCTTTCTCTTCAGAGGGACATTGTCACAGGCTTCTTAAATGCAAATAAATGAGGTATAGATTTTATATTAAAATTTTTCCTTTATTCTCGGTAGAATAGGGCTAGGATTTCATGCCAGTCTCTTATTCTTAGGTATAATTCTAAAGATAGTTGCAAGAAGCAGATAACAAAATCTGGAAAATCCTTCCACGTTCACTAAAGGTGTATATGAATTGCCACATTTTCTATTGCAAGTTTTATAAGTGTATATAAAGTAATAATAATAGATATTTAAAGCTTGTATTCCAGTTGCAAAAGATAAGTTTTTATTAGCACTAAGCAAAAGCATCTGTTCCATCCTGCTTGAAAGTATCATTCACGCAATTTAAACTTTGCTTTTCATAGGAAAGTTATTGCAGTGTTGAATGTTGGAAGTATACGGAAGAAGTTGAAACAGCATTTTCATCTGTGTTTTCTACCCAGTATATGAGACCTTTAAGTATAAGCATAAAAACAGTCAATTACAATCAAACTTTTCATTCCTGATATCCTAAAATCTGTGGAACATCAAATACTTTCTACTGAGGCCTCTTTTCTTAATAAATACGTGATTGAGAATGTATTTACGAGACAGTATCATGTGAGGTCACATTAAATAAACAAAGCCAAGTAATCCTTTTGAAGGTAACCTGAAAGATTGTTAGGAATACCATAATCAAAATGATAACACAATATGAGATGTCTCTAACCAACCAGCAAGATTAGAACAAATACAAGTTGCAATTAACTCACACCTATATTTAGTTTCTGTGGATGTGTTTGGGCTTGGATTAAGTGAATAAAGCTTAGTCCAATAAAGTTTGAATATATGTGACAATTAGAACTGTAAACACACGGACATGGAATAAAGTGGGCACAGAAAGTGTTAAAAACATGAATTTCTCTTGCACACCTGCAGAGCAGCCTGTAGGGCCAGGGCTATGTCACTTGCTGAGCTGCAGGAGGCTCAGGTGAATGGAGTCTGCTCATCAGTTTGCTGTGGGACACAGTGCTGGTGGGTATCTTTCCATGTGACTGGAGGTTTGGTCAGGGGGTCCACAGGGAAAATGGGTTAGGTGATGGAAATAGGCACAGTGAAAGAGAACTGTGGGTTTTGCCCGTGTTTCGTCTGGGGCTTTTTTATGCATAGCTAAGTCTGCGTGGGCTTTGCTCTGTGTAGCGGTGTTCAGACTTGATTTGCGTGCTGAACTAATCTGGATGTAAATGAATGTCCTGGGAGGTTTGAAGGAGAGTGTGTGTGACATGGTATGGTACTTTCAAAGTACTTGAATGTAAATCCCTTTGTACAAACCCTCGCTTTCTAACAAGAACTCTAAATCTTTCCCAGATATCAAACAGTTGTTAGCTGAGAGGAAAAAGAGAAGTCCAGTCACCCACTGTGGCTATTACTTATCTCTGACTATGTTTTAAACCAACCCGTTACTGAATCAAGGGTTATGAAGTGAGGTTGTGTTCATGTGCTGCAGTACCACCAAGTTTAAGTATTTTAGGTGCTGTCAGAAATGGCATCACTAACGGGAGGTATGAGGAGACTGTTCATAAGTTTTTACTTACCATGGGAATTTTAGGGTGTAGGGGTCTTTGAGAAACAAATAAGTTATGCTACTGAGGAAATGTAAAAGGATCTTTAAGCATTAATAACTATTTTGTAAAACATCTGAGGCTCATCTGAGCTATCATTCTTTAAAAAGGGTAGGAGGCTGATTTCCTGAAATACATCATGAAAGCAATCAGTCGAAGCAAAATAAAACATGCTAGTGAATATGGAGGGTAGGTATTCCCCTGAACAATCTGTTTCAGACCATTAACCAGATGAAAATCCACTTGCTGACAGGCCATAGCCTTGAAAATAAGCCTACCTCATCAAGAGTTCTGAAATAAAATTTTTAAAAAGGCTCAGTTAACATGTTTTTTCACAGCAAAAATTAAATGTAAACTTGATGGATTGTTTCTGAGTAAACTATGTTTTCAATTAGCACTTAATCTTTAAAGTTGGTGGGAAATGTGCTCCACACATGTATTCAAATCATAGTGCAATAAAGCTCAGAAAAGCTATAAAATATTGGAAAGAAGACAGCATGGAAAGGAAATGGAAAAGTAAAGGAGGCAGAATGAACCTTTTTCCTTAAGAAATCTGTTTTGCATTCTGTATTTGAATCTAGCGTAAGTAACCAAGCAACTGTACTGACATTTATCTAATGTTGTCCTGGGCTTATAGTTCTAATAGTGACACCAACACCCACAGTGCTAGAGTAATAGCTCTTAGACAAAATTTTTCTTGTTTTAGCGTTGTGCGAGTGTGATGCATAAATTAAAATCTCATATCCTTGACTTACACAAATGCTCATTCCTTCTTTGCTCCTTTTTCTCTATTACTTCCTTCTGCTGTTGTTGCTCTTTCCCTTTCTTCTATTAATCATGCATAATTTGGTCAATGTTGACACAGTTTTTTTCCTTGCTGCTTCCAAGAAAGAGAAATGGAATGTCGATGTCAACATGGAAAATACTAAAAATATGACAAGTTTTCCTTTTTCATGATTTAAAAAAAATGCTTTCAAATTGGGTTTTATTCATTCCCTGGTTTTCTGTTTATCAGACTTTATTGTCTGATAGAAGTGGACCCTATTTTCAGAACAGGACTCACTTTTGAGAGAGAATATAGTCATTCTATAAATCACATTTTCCTGCTGGAAGAAAAATAATGCTGGAAAGAATCTAAAAAGATCATCTACGCTATTCCCATCCTTTAAAGCAGGATAAACCCTATCCACATTATTCCTGGCAGGTGTTTATCTACGTTTTTCTTTTAGACCTCTCATGACGGGGCAAGTGCAAGCTGCCCATCACCATTTGTTGCCCGGGCCCTGTGCAGCTGGTCTGGTGCATCACCAGAAGTGCTCCAGATTCTGTGTGTGCAGAGAAAGACCACACTTCATAGAAAAGAAACCAAGACGCACGTGGAAGAGAAAGGCCTACAAGTAGCTGAAGTAGCCATGACTTGGCTTGCTAGGGCTGATGATATACTGATGAGGCGTATGTGTATTTTCTTTTTGTATCTGCTTTTGTTCCTCACCTCAAAAACATTACATGATTCTGCATTCTCATTCTTTTGAGTGCTCAAGAGGGACAGAGTGGTATAGTAAAAGATGACCAGGGACACCAAGGTAGTATGAATGTGTGCTTGTGCTGAGGGTTTGAACCATAGTTTGTTTATTTTAGAAATGACAGATTGGATGGGACTACTACTGCTGCTGCCACAAGCACTTGTCAGAAGGGTGTTATGCTCAATGCTCCAGGTAGGAATGGCTGTTTATGTATTAACTTTCTTAGTTAATCAAACGGTGTGATGAAAAGATTGTTAGAAAGGGGTAGAAACACATCCATCCTGAGGGAAAACATGAATTCAGTAGCTGAACTACTGCTGCTAACTTCAACAGGGCCAATGTTTCACCGTGGTGTCTACTGCTTTGATATGGTGTCAAGGATACCTGCCCCAAGATTATTAAACCTGTTTCTTCTTTCTTGTTCTTACAAAATATTTATTAAAGATATTAAGTAATATATTTTAAGAAGATTACCTTACAAAAAGTTGAGCAATTCCAGTAAGATGCTCTGAGGAAGCTAAGTTCCTTTTGTCATTGGAGCTGAGGCCTTTCCCAATTTTAGAGGGTAAGTAAAATCAAATGCTCTTTGACTATCCAGGACAAAACCAGTGTGATTAAAAATTGAGATTTTCTGGCAAGTGTAAATTTAATGTATGACATTATATCAAACATTCACTAAACATCTGCTAAGGTTTTTTTACATGGGAAACAATATCCTGTGTAAATGGATCCCTTCAGTCCTACTTTATAGTGTGTGTAAAGTCACAGGCACTTTGTTTCGCATGGATGTAGTAACGAATATGGTTTTGTAGGGGAGGAGAAAAAAAATTCTTTAGTTCAGTGGCCTTTTCCCCTCAGTGTTTCCCTTCTGAGAAGGGAAATTCTCCTTGGACCCATCTCCACTTTTGGCTTGCACAATGCCTCATCTGCTCGAGATACTCCCTTCTGCAGACCACCCAGGGTGGTTCCCCCATAGCTCCCTGGCAGCCAGCAGGCTGAGGCTGAGAGCAACTGCTGAAGAAGTCTCACGTTTAAGCTAACAGACAAATTCCAGTACGTTTGGTTACCTTGGGGTTTATCTTATTTGGCAACTTGGTCTGTAGAGCTTGATCAGTAACTAGCTTTCCTTGGAACATTATATATATTTTTTCCTTTAAGATTAATTTTAACATACCTTTACTGTGAGTAGCTTGGTGATTCTGAAGTCCCTCCTCGAGTGCTGCTGCTGCTTTAGCCATTCTCAATTCAAATCTATAGGCCAACTCTGTTAATTGGCACAGTCTGTACAGTTTTTTTTCAGCATTTTTATTTTGCTAGGAAATAGGATGTAACTTGGGAGCAATGTGGTATGTAAGACTGCATCCTGAACTTCTTACTCTTGTTATGATTGGTAAGAATTTTGCTGCAGACTTAAATGCTCTATTCCCTAGGCCTGTCTCAAGTAAATGAGTCTGTCAGCTTTGGATATTCCACAGAATTAACTATAAGTTGAAGATCAATGCTTGAGGGGGGGAAAAAAAAAAAAAAAAGTAAAAGTGTAATGATAGGGAAAAGAAAACAATTGGCCAGTGATGGATAAAATAAATGCACAAGATTTTAAACTCTACACAATTTAAAGTCTAAATGACAGATACAGTATTTTGTTTCTTAAAGACATGATATGTTATACTAGGACATGAACACAAGTTACCAAAGGGCTCATTTTGTGCTTTGGGCTGCACTGAGCATATTAAGGAAAAGTTCAGTGGTCTGATATCGGTGACAATAAGATGAAATAGTTCTACATAGTCTTAGACACAGATTTTTAAGTAAAGGAATGCCAGTGAAATGAGTATAAAACAAACACTGTAGTATTCTTTTAAAACTGTGGATAAAGCTTTGAGATGGTGATTAAGTCACCCTGAGCCTCAACACAGCTTATAACAAGCCTATTCCTAAAAGAAATGAGGGTTCAAAATGAACTTTCAGCCAAATTCCTTGTTTACAATCCCATTGATTTCACTGATTCCCTGGGTCAGAAAAATGATTGGAGACGTGTATCTGCTTGTTGGATATGACTTTAACTCTACTTTTGCATGGACCTTCAGTCAATGAAAAAGTCCAGAGTAAACTATCTTAGGGTCCTAAGGTAAATGAATTTAATATTTAAAAAAAACTGGTGGAGGCCTATCATCAGTTGGGGCCTATTTGAATTACAGATTAGCATTTGCCCTTGCCATTTAAGTGGGTGGCTTGCTGTGACTCTTTTATGTTTTCACTTAATCAGTTTAAGTTCTTAGATGGATGAAAACTAGCTTGAAAATGAAGTTGTAATAAACAATGAAATAATGACGCTGTTTTTCCTGTTCTAGGTAAAGAATAAGTGTAATTTACAGAAGGACTTCATGCGAGACTTTCCCTGATTATTCTTGATTTTTTTTGCTTAGACTAATGTTGAGTTTCATCTAATTGAGGCATTCTGAAGGAAAGGCTGCCAGTGCGAATAATCTTACTGAGCTCATTGGGTTTGGAAGTGCCCATAGCAAAAGCAGATTTATGGTGACTGACATAATGCAAGACCCCACACTAGCAGTTTAAAACCAAAGTATCATCCTACTCCCCCAAATTAAAACTCACTGAAACAACAGTTAAAAGTTTTAGTGTGACCAAGAAAGATATATTTCCTCCCTCTTCTCTATAAGGACTTAAATTCATTTATTAAACCTTCCTACCCAAATGTTGATGGGAAAATTCTCCTGCAAATGGGCAGTAACATTAGTGATGTAGCATTGTTTAAATTTGTAGCTGATAGTAGTTTTTTGGTGGATTCCCAGCAGGAAGATTAGGATTTTGAGGTGATGCAGTTTGGAATCTAGTCCTTTTAAAGATCTGATTTAAAAGTAATATAATGTTCCTCTGTTTATATTATTGCTGATTTCTGTAGTTTCCTATTACGTTTTCTTATTTTAAATAGCGGAATGTTCTGTCCTTTTACTATGTGAAAGGCCTGTATAAAACAAGAAAACTGATTCCTTATGCAGTAGAGGGTCTTAAAAGTGCAAATTGAACACACTTCGAAGGAAAAGAACTATTTTTCTCGTACACATTATTTCAGTCATGTTCATTTTCATGGTTAATTCTAAGAAATAAGAGTAAAACATTTTATGTGGACTACATTCTTGTGAAATTTTATTGCATTTTTGTGGCAAGGTTTTGGTAGCGGGTGGGCTACAGGGGTGGCTTCTGTGAGAAGCTCCTAAAAGCCTCCCCCATGTCCGACAGAGCCAATGCCAGCCAGCTCCAAGACGGACCTGCCGCTGGCCAAGGCCGAGCCCATCAGCGACGGTGGTAATGCCTCTGTAATAACATATTTAAGAAGGGGGAACAAAAAAACCTGCACAATTGCAGCCGGAGAGAGGAGTGAGAATGTGAGAGGAACAACCCTGCCGGCACCAAGGTCAGTGAAGGAGGGGGAGGAGGTGCTCCAGGCGCCGAAGCAGAGATTCCCCTGCAGCCTGTGGTGAAGACCATGGTGAGGCAGGCTGTCCCCCTGCAGCCCATGGAGGTCCATGGTGGAGCAGATATCCACCTGCAGCCCATGGAGGACCCCACGCCAGAGCGGGTAGATCTGCCTAAAGGAGGCTGTGACCTCATGGGAAGCCCATGCTGGGAGCAAGGCTCCTGGCAGGACCTGTGGAGAGAGGAGCCCATGCTGGAGCAGGTTTGCTGGCAGGACTTGTGACCCTGCAGGGGACCCATGCTGGAGCAGCCTGTTCCTGAAGGACTGCGCCCTGTGGAAGGGACCCACGCTGGAGCAGTTCGTGAAGAACTGCAGCCCATGGGAAGGACCCACGTTGGAGGAGTTCATGGAGGACTGTCTCCCGTGGGAGGGACCCCATGCTGGAGCAGGGGAAGAGTGTGAGGAGTCCTCCCCCTGAGGAGGAAGGAGCAGCAGAGACAACGTGTGATGAACTGACCGCAACCCCTGCTCCCCGGCCCCCTGTGCCGGTGCGGGGGAGGAGGTAGAGAAAATTGGGAGTGAAGTTAAGCCTGGGAAGAAGGGAGGGGTGGGGGGAAGGTGTTTTAAGACTTGGTTTTATTTCTCATTACCCTACTCTGATTGGATTGTTAATAAATTAAGCTAATTTTCCCCAAGTCAAGTCTGTTTTGCCCGTGACAGTAACTGCTGAGTGATCTCTCCCTGTCCTTATCTCGACCCATGAGCCTTTCGTTATATTTTCTCTCCCCTGTCCTGCTGAGGAGGGGGAGTGATAGAGTGGCTTTGGTGGGACCTGGTCACCCCAGCACAGAGTTAAAAGTGTGGTATGTCACTTTGCTGCCTTTTTTTTGTTGTTGTTTTTTTTTTTTTTTAAGCTAAGTGTGTGATTGAAGAACTTATACAAGGTGGAAATTTCAAACAGCATTTACCATGGATTAACTGCCTACATAAAATTTGATAGCAACTCTCAGATTGACTTAAGGTCACTTTGGTGAAACTGCACTGCTTTTGAAAATCTTTCTCATTTTTGAACAGATACTTTTTGAATTCAAGTACAGCTTCTTATCAGTTTCCATAATTCCACTCATTTCCTATTGCTGCTAAAAGACTAGTCCAGCATCTTATTTGTAGCAGCTAGCTTGGTGATTTACATGAAAGCATTTTTTGTCAGCTTGGTACAAATTGATTTAAAACAGGAGCACTGTCACACTGTATGTAACAGTGTGAAAGGTCGTTAAACTCTATTGAAGAGACACCCTCATGGATATTGGAATTTTAATTACTCCCATGTATGCATGCTCTGAAGCACCTGAAGCTAATAATTGATTTTTCTGGCCCAACTTGAAGATTTTGAAAGGTGGAAGCCTGTGAATTATATTTTAGTATATTTCTGAGTCCTCACAATTACTTAATAGTATTCCCTAGCTTCATCTGTCACTCAAAATGCTCTTTGAATTTTGAGTAACTTTGAACTTCACACGTGATTTTTAGGTCAGATAACATACAGTTCCTACTCACTGGCTAAAACATAGGAATGGATAGCAACAGACTGGATACTAGGGAGTATTTAGTTATATTTTTTTTTGGACTACCGTATCTTGACATTACCAGGATTGTCCTAGCTTTAAGGACAGCTGTCGTTTCATGAAGACTTTTTAGAGCATATCATAAAGGAGCACACACTGCTTTTGTGTGAAGATTTTGCTCTTGTTTTGTTGTTTCCCGTCATTTGATTTAAAGATCCTTCAACTTGAAAGCTTCTGGTTGTGAAGCATGAAGCATTACAAAGTGATCTTTTAATCATGTCGATTCACTTTTTCATCTCCTGGGAGTCAGAAATCAGCCACAAATTGGTAGCTGAGACCATCCCAATTTCAAAGAATCTCCTGCTAGTAGAAAGAGACTGTTTTTTTGTCCTGTGTTTCCAGATCTATTGCTCTACTGAGATGGACTAGAGAAAGAGGAGAGTATTCAGTCCTACCGCTCCTGCAGTGGCTCTGTCTACTAAATTCAGGTTCGTTACATACTGTAAGCTTAATGTATAACAATGAGTACTACAAGAAGGGCCGGAAGGAGGAGCCGGGGAACTATAGGCCAGTCAGCCTGACCTCGGTGCCCGGGAAGATCATGGAGCGGCTCGTCTTGAGTGAGCTCACCAGGCAGGTGCAGGACAACCAGGGGATCAGGCCCAGCCAGCATGGGTTCATGAAAGGCAGGTCCTGCCTGACCAACCTGATCTCCTTCTTTGACCGGGTGACCCGCCTAGTAGATGAGGGCAAGGCTGTGGATGTTGTCTACCTGGACTTTAGCAAGGCCTTTGACACGGTCTCCCACGGCATTCTCCTGGACAAGCTGGCAGCTCACAGCTTGGATGGGCATACCCTTCGCTGGGTAAAAAAGTGGCTGGATGGCCGAGCCCAGAGAGTGGTGGTGAATGGAGTGAAATCCAGTTGGTGGCCGGTCACGAGCGGTGTTCCCCAGGGCTCATTTCTGGGGCCGGTTTTGTTCAATGTCTTCATCAATGATCTGGATGAGGGGATTGAGTGCACCCTCAGCAAGTTTGCAGATGACACCAAGCTGGGTGGGAGTGTCGATCTGCTCGAGGGAAGGAAGGCCCTGCAGAGGGATCTGGATAGGCTGGATCGATGGGCCGAGGCCAACTGTATGAGGTTCAACAAGGCCAAGTGCCGGGTCCTGCACTTTGGTCACAACAACCCCATGCAACGCTACAGGCTTGGGGAAGAGTGGCTGGAGAGCTGCCCGGCAGAAAAGGACCTGGGGGTGCTGGTCGACAGCCGGCTGAACATGAGCCGGCAGTGTGCCCAGGTGGCCAAGAAGGCCAACGGCATCCTGGCTTGTATCAGGAATAGTGTGACCAGCAGGAGTAGGGAAGTGATCGTGCCCCTGTACTCGGCACTGGTGAGGCCGCACCTCGAGTACTGTGTTCAGTTTTGGGCCCCTCAGTACAAGAAGGACACTGAGGTGCTGGAGCGTGTCCAGAGAAGGGCAACGAGGCTGGTGAAGGGACTAGAAAACAAGTCTTATGAGGAGCGGCTGAGAGAACTGCGGTTGTTTAGTCTGGAGAAGAGGAGGCTGAGGGGAGACCTTATCGCTCTCTACAACTACCTGAAAGGAGGTTGTAGGGAAGCGGGTGCTGGACTCTTCTCCCAAGAAACTAGCGATAGGACGAGAGGGAATGGCTTCAAGTTGTGCCAGGGCAGGTTTAGACTGGACATCAGGAAGAATTTCTTTACCGAAAGAGTGGTTAGGCATTGGAACAGGCTGCCCAGAGAGGTGGTGGAGTCGTCAACCCTGGAGGCATTCAAAAAAGGTGTAGACGTGGCACTCCAGGGCCTGGTTTAGGAGTCATGGTGGTGTTAGTTGATGGTTGGACTTGATGATCTTAGAGGTCTTTTCCAACCTTAATGATTCTATGATTCTAAGGTGCCTTGGAAGGGAATCAGCTCCAGGAGTCAGGGCCCTGGATTCTCCTCCCAAGGAATTTTTGTCTTGTATAAGTTTTCATTGGCACAGAAGAGAAATGAGCTCCAAAAAGTCTGTATCTGGCTTTACTTCTACTGAATGTATGACCTTAGGCTAGTTTGCTAAATTCCACATTCCTCTGTTCTTGCAGAATCCTAAAAATGATGGAAAGAGTGAAAACTGGTTGGAGAAAAGTTGCTGCACAAATGTACAGTATTATTCTATACAATGTTGGTTTCTCCCCTATTAAGAGGATGAGGGGGAGGTGACACTGAGCATACTTGGAATTATTTATCTGCCCACTCTTAGTTGTTTAGTCTGACTCTGTTTACAGTGGTACTAACTAAAGAATTTCTCTCACTCGTATCCAATGTGATGCTATCAAATAGCTTAGGCCTAGAAGTGAATTTGTTTAAATTAAAAATGATAGACTTAATGACTAGTTACGATGCTTGTAATAAAATTGAAAACCACTTTAAATGCACATCCATGGTGAAAGGAAGTATTTATAACAGGCATAAGGGGATTGATTTGCTAAGCAATTTATATCCTTTTCTATTCTCTGTTGTTCAGCTGTTTTGGTTATGTGGCATAATTTGTTGGTGAGACCAAGGCAGAAATAGATTTGAAGGGCAACTTTTAGATATTGCTGTAGGAATCTCTCCAAAGAAGAGGCTAGGCTTGAAATGGCAGAAGGTATCTTCGAAAATCTCTCTGACTGCTCAGAAAAAAAGTTCCATTGGAAATGGTAAAAGGGGTCCTTCTGATTTTTTTTCTCAATGAGCTATCAGGGGGAAAAAAATGTCACCATAATTCATGTTCTTGTTCTGGTGTTTTTCTTAGAGGCTGTAAAAGAGAATGATGGTAAGGCTCATTCTTGCTGTGAATACACTAGGAATTTATGAAACTGTTGCAGATTTAAGACTTGGGGAAATAAGTGTGAGAACTTGTTACCTAATTTTGAGGACAAAGTTAGCAACTATAAAGGCAAGTTTTGCCAGTGTGTGGCCATTTCTATGATTCTGTGGTAGAGTCTGAATTCCCTGTGGTTTCACTGTAGCTTTCCCCAGGCTGCATGGAGGACTTTCAGCTGTGAGTCCTCTGAGTAGCTGTCAGCTTTACTGTAAGAAATTTCACATAAATCCCCTCCAGTTAGTAGCATATAGTTCAGAAACACCCACATGTCTGTCATAATGGTTTTTTGTCAACAAGCACAGGAGACTTTTCAAAGCACTGTCCATATTCTCAGCCTTTCTCCTCTTAAATTATTAATATTTCTGTACTTAATACTGTGACAGGTTACCTCCAACTGTGGGAAACCTTGTGTAGTGCAGTTTTTAAAATGTGTTATTTTCCTTTTCTAATGTATCTAGTGATTTTGCATTGTGTAATTTCATGTGATGATTGAGCAATGGCAGTGTGCTGGGTTACGGCTGTAAGCTTTCTTGTTTGCTGCTCTCTTGTAACTAATGTGCGTATAGAACAGTGCAAATGGCAAAGGTCAGATCTGGTTCTAAACTAGATATATCATCTAAAGCACCTGATGTTTCTTGCCAGCATCATGTAACATCAGCTTTCCAAGGGAGATTGCCTGGGGTTCTGCTGAAGCATGACATCTAAAATATATGACTTCTGAGACTAGCAAACCAGTGCAAGTACTCATGAACCTGTCAAAACAGAATTTCACCTATGACTGGGCAGGTTAACAAATGTTAACTTTTGCTTTTCCACTTCTGAGTTTCTGAACTGATACTTACCAATGGTTATGATTGCTTTCCAAAATAAAATTGCAGCGGCTTGCACAGCTTCAATATTTCTATTCTTTCTCGTAGTTACCACTCTTGAGCAACAGGGACTGTGGGATATTACGTTCCTGCAATGAAACCCTGTATGTGTTTGACTGCTGTGTCCAGACTGCTTGGTGCGAGAGAGCAGGGAATTTTGATTTTGTTCTCTTTCAGCATATTTTTATGTTAATCTCTGGTTTTGCTACTAGAGTAGGTATGATGTAGCATTACAGTGCTGTACCATTTTCTGGGTTACCTTTCCTCTTCTGGGCATGCTGCTCCTTTGAAGAGACAGAAGAAAACTTCACAGGCTTCAGGATGCTGCATCACCAAGAAGTGCTAAGTCATGCTGTGATAACCAGAGCGGGCGAGTGTTGCCAACCTGCACAAATCCAGGCGAAGAGGTTTACTTCTCACCACATCCACTTCAAATGGGATTGTTCTCAAGCTGAATCGGCTAAAGATAGAAAACCTTCCAACAGATGAATCTGCGTGTCCCTGCAGCGCAGGTGTAGGCAACTGCATTCTTAGCAAATGAGGGGATTAGTGACGGAGCTCCGCAGACCGTAAACACTGTGGGAGGAAAAAATCTAGCATCCTACTCCCAGTTGCAAGTGATCCACAAAAGAGAGATTTACTTAGTGCCCACATTAGAATGCTGATTAAGGTGCATTGTTAAGGGCTAAATACTAGGCTGGGGTTTAGGTAGGTTTCCCGTTGCCGGGGAACAGAGGTGGAGAGCCTTGGAGAATAGCAGGTAATTGGATAGTTTGGATTATCATCCTGGTGTTAGAAGTGTAGAGCGTCCGCCAGAGATTTGCGATAGTCTTCCCAACTGGTAGGACAGTAAAGATAGAGCACACTGAGCATTTGAAGGAAGATTATTCAGAAAAGAATTCATTTGAGAAAGATTTTTTTTTTTCCCCTTTGGGGGAAAGGTGGTTATTTACAACATTCCTGAAAAAAGCTGCCTTGGTAGCTCTGTGGCCCCTCTCGAGGGACTGGAGTCGTGTTTGATAATGCAGCTACAGCAAGGCAGGGGACAGTTATTGAGGGAGAGGAGGAAATCCTCCTCTTGGCAAGCTGGAAGGGAGCGAGTTCCTAATAAGGGAATCGGCTCCAAATGGGGCTATACCCTCCATTCCCAGGAAGTGTGGGCTGGGTGTGATAACAGCAGAGCTTTCTCTTCCTGACAGCTTCTTACGGAACTATGCTTTGCTTTCTTAATAAATGGTCCTGACAGGGCAGATGCACTGCACAGCAGCAGGAAAATATCCTGCAAGTGTACTCGTAAAGAGAAAAGTTCAAGGAAGAGTGAAGCCAGCTCTGATTCGGTTATTTACCATCAATCAGACTGTTGCTTGGCAGGGAGTGGATGGTTAGGAGCCTGAACGAGCTGAAAAGGGGCAGGAAGAGAAGTGGAGGCAGCATTCTTCCTATTTAAAGCTGCATCCCCTGAAAGGAGTGTTTGCAGACTGCGCTGGAGCTGGTGCTGAAGAAAAGGGCTCGCAGACTTTGTCCTGGAACTGATGCTGAAAGGCAGAAAGACTCCTCAGCTGGCTTCATGGTGCTAAAATAACCTTACGTTTCTGCACTTTTTGCTGCCCGGGAGGATACACGTCTAATATCTAGGCATGATGGCAATCTGGGTACAAACGAGAACTTTTTTCATCCTTGCTGCTTTATTAGGGCAATTTGTAACCATAAAAGCGCAAGAAGATGAGGAATATGACGGTGGTGAGTTTCCCTCTCTCCCTCTATAAAAAAAAAAAAAAAAATCCCCCCTCTTCGTATGCAGTGCGCTTGTTGTGCGATTTGGATCAGAAGCGGAACGGAAAACCTCTGGGGTACAAGAGTAGCAAGACTTTTGCTTTTCTATCCCGAGAAGGGGGCGGCGAGGCTTGCGCTTGGGGCTTCTGACCAGAAGGCGGAGGGAGGCTTTTGAAGCCGGGTGTTGCGGTGCCGGCTGCGGGCGCGGAGCGGGAGGGACGATCGAACGCCCGGGGCCGCCGGGGAGCGCCCGGGCTGCGCCCC
>WAAD01034139.1:16019-34294 GCA_013389945.1 Fregata magnificens | reverse complement strand
TTTTCCAGCTGTTCTCTGTTTCTTTGAGCCTTCCCGGGTTTCCCAGGAAACCTCTGCAGGACGGAATTTGTGTATTTTATAGGCACTGTGCAAGATAGGCAGTTTATCTTGTTTGTGTTTGAATGTAATGAACACAGAAAGTAAATATTTGGTGATTTAAATCTCCCATTCAGGAGACAACTTTAGAGCCTAACTTGAAGCACATGAATAGCCTTATTTCTTGTAATGAGATGACTGGTACCTACTTATGTTTGCCTAACTGCCTTAATGAATGAAGACTTTAATTATTTCAGTTTGTCATTTGAAAGAGGGCAACAAACATCAGGATCTATTCATCTGCAGTAAGAATTAATAAAATGATGTATCAGTGAGATATTTGTAATAAAAGAGTAGTTATCTTAGAAATCTTTTATCAATTATACTGAAAAAAATTAAGTGCACATAGAGATTATTTTCATATGAGCAGTGTTTTTCAAATCTATTATCACTGGAGTCTTAGAGGTATGCAAACTTTTTGTAATCAACCACCATGCTGAGTTTTGTTATCTTTCTGCCCAAATTCACACGATTGTGACTGATGGTTGTTTCCAGTCATGAGGAAACATCAACCCCCAAACACAGCCCAGTTTCTGGTTTCAGGGAGAACCAGGAGAATCTCAGTGGCTTTGTTTTGAGTTTGCTCCGTGCTCAAATCTGATGCAGAAAAGGTCATTGCAGGGTCTTGGTGCCAAAGAACAAGCAAGTTAAGGCTTTCGGGGTTCTAAAGACTATCTGTGCACTTAGTGTGATAGACAAACTCCTGGTAAATTTTACGTGAAGCTACAAAATGTTCAGTAAAGACTGAACTTTGGGGTAGAATTAAGCGTGCCTAAACTGGACAGTGACTTAACATTTGGTGTGTGTAACATCCTAATCTGTAGCTCTGCCTGGAAGAATGCTTCAGGAGCCCTTGGCTGGAGGGGTGGCACTAGGAGGGAATGTGACTGTGCCTGGAAAGGGGAGGCTCCTACAGTCGTGTTTTCTAACAGGACACAGCCGTGGCTTATTTTAAGTCCCATAAATGTCAGTGGGTGTTGACTCAATGCCATGAGAAGAAACTTTCTGGTGTGATAGTTCCCTGCCTTTCTTTACTGGGACAGGAATCACAACTGAGCAATAAATGACACAAAATTTCAAAATGCCACACAAGAGAGCAAGATCCTGCTGCTTTTCTTCATGTCTGCATCAAATGTCCCTTCTTTCAAAGCCCCAGTTGCTTCGTTGGGACGACTTAGCAAGTAGAGTTCTCTTGAGAAAAGGAGTAAGACATTCTGCTTTGTGCTGCCTTTTTTTAAGCCTGCTTCTCCCATAGGTTAAATGAAAAACATGAGTCTGAAAATATAGCTGAAAATACATCACTGCTTTTGAGATAAAGCTGGTCTGTGGGCTGAAAGATGACGAGGTGAAATGAAAGCATGTGCTGTTGGATAGTACACTGTCCAGATTTACTAGCCACCAACTGGTACTCAAATTAGCTGGGAAAAGGCTTAAGATCCAGGTGTGTATAGCTTCATCAAATAGTTACTTAAGGGCTTTGCTCTTGGAGAGAGCTGGGAGACACTGTGCAGCAGTTATAACGAATCCCAGTATAAGTATAGGCTGTCTTAAGCCCATGTGCAAAGTCCATTTTCCAGTTTGTCCTTTTGTTTCCACCTCACAGAAGAAAAAAAGGTATGGTTTTAATAGATCCCTATTATCTCCCAGTATAATCAAATAAAACTGAATCTGCGTAGCATTAATGGAGTGGTTCATCTTCTGACTTTAAACCACATGTTTGGGGCTGGTTTCGCAAGAGGATATACTTTTACTAAAACTAGTTTCCAGTAATTATTTGTTAGAACTACCAGCTTATACTGCTGGTCACTAAAAACCAGAAATCAGAATGATTTTTTTTTTTCCTGATTTGGATTTTATTTCTTTATAATGTGGCTAAATTCACTCTCCATCTTATTCATGCATGTGTGTGTGTGCGTGCTCTCTTCCTTTCTTTTTTTTTTTTTTTTTAGTCTCCTCCCTTGTGGAGGCTGAAAGACCGAAATTCCTCCTTGAAGTTTGCAAGACAGAAAATTCTAAGTCATTTGTTTATACAACGTAATGCAGTTTGCAACGAAATGTAAATACCAGGACACTGATGCTCCTACATTTGCAGATTGCATAGACTTATAACTGTTTATTAAAATGGCAGAGCTAGCTTTGGGACATTTTGTCATAGTTAGGCAAGACAAATAGCTAATTATTAAGAGCCCTTTTGATGTCTAAAAACTGTGAAGTTTGAGGCTAGAGCTTGCTNAGGGAGGGTGTTTGGTTTTTTCCTTTTCTTCCCATTGGAGTTATTTAGTACAAGTAAGATGGGGATTTGGCAAATGATTTCAGAGCTAATGCAGGAGAAGCTTCTCTTGCCCCTTCATGTGTCCTGTAGAAGCAATGCTTCTAGTACTGCTAGCCTCGCTCTGAGAATACAACAAATGGTATCACACAACTGTGGTTAAGGCAATTTAATAAAACAAATTGCATATGGTTCTGGCTGACAATAGCCTCTGTCACACTGAAAAACTTAGCTAATATCTTCAGTTTGCTTAGGAATAGCCAACTCAATTTTTCAGGAATACAGATATTAAAAAGAAAAAGCAACTGCTGTGTAACCTGTAGGTCATTACAGATAGTGTACAATTATAGCAATTATATTAATATTTTTTGTGTAATGCAGCACAATCTCTTCAGGCATCTGAAATGTTTCTTTCAAGTCTTAATGAACTAAACATATCCCTTGTTCCTAAGGGTGATGTAGGCGTGTGCCATTCTTCATGTATAGCTCTGCTATACATTTTTGTAGCCCACTAGCAGATTCGGGGCTGGGAGGTCTTGCAGATTTAGCCATTAACCCTACTGATAGATGTACTACCAAAAACCACAAAGTATTTCCTCAGAATGCCTTTTTCCTCTAGCTTACACTAGTTTTCTTGGGTTTTTTCTTTTTTCTTTTTTTTCTTCCCGTCCTGTGGGAAACACGTAGGAGCCTGCTACCAGACAGCTCTGGTTTTGGAAATGGAATTGTCTTCATGCAAAGTGCCTGAAGGGCAATGTTTTTCTTTCAGTCCAACTAAATGCGTAATGAGTATTCCAGCACCTGTGTTAATACACTCACTGCTGTATTATGAAGAGTGTGACATGCTTGCAAAATTCAGGTTTTTGTAGCCCGTGAAATTTCTGGTGTGTCATATGCGATTAAAGCACCAGCGCTTTAGACTGTGCTTACTCAGAGAAACTTTCTGCGGAAAGAAATGTAACTAATGTGTATGCTAATGTGTGCTGTTTGGTACGGGCATGAACATCCTTTATCCAGTAAAAAGTAAAGATTTGGTGAAGCCTTGAACAGGCTGATATATATGTTACTGAGGCTGCATAAGAATATTACGAACAACAGAACAGAGAGTGGAAAAAACTTAAACATATTACAACTCCCTTTGATCCAAACTGACTTTGTTTTTTTGATCAAAGAGTATTCTCTCTGAGTCGTCATGCGTTTGAATTCTCTATTTTTATAACATGTGAATAGTCCAGCAATTCCCTGAAATTAATCAGTTGTTGCTTGTGTAGGGAAGTTTTCCACTCAGTTTAAGGTGTTACCGATGTTCGTAAGAAATTAATATTAAAAAAAGATAATGCCAGGACTTCAGGTGCTTGAGGTCTGATTCAAAGGGAGTAAGTTTCTAAAGCAAGTTTTGGAGCCTATGTGAAGCATAGTCTAGCTCCTGTGCAATGCGCTTCTGAGTCAGCATTACAAGCTCTTCTGATCTGTGTGACTTGGCACTAAAATTTCAAGGCAGCAATAATGTTTTTGTTCTTCAAGCACTGATAGAGATTTAAAACAGGAAATACAAAGTTGAAGAGAAATTTTTCTCAAGATCTATTAAAGTGCCTCATTAATCATATTTTAATATTCCTGTATTATGTGGACTTTGAAATGGATTTTATTTCTGGATTATTTTGAAAGTATCATATTGCTACATCATAGTAAAACGGCATCCCCTTCCAAAGCAGTCTACACACCAATGCGTTATGCCTAAGTTCTTCATGCGTTAAGGATGTTGCACTGCTCATAGATAGGGGAATGGAAACACAGAGTGATGAGACATCTATTTTGAGCTGTCTGCTGACTCTGAATGTTCCCTTCAGATACTGACGGGGAACATTCAGTAGGGAAGGTGCTCCCTACAGATTCATTCACACGGTGACCACCTTCTGGATAAGGGTGTTTCACAGTGAGCTCTAGGCACCTGTTTTACATCAGGAATGTTTAATTGTATAGCTCAGTTGCCAGAGGATGTCTTGCAAAAGACTGTTACACATTTTCGTATGCTGTCCTATTTGAAAGAAGATGCTTCTGTTACCAGAGAGATGATTTGCACGGATGCTATTCTGTTCTTTCATTGTTGATTACCAGATGTGCATCTGGGATTTAAATTATTGCCCCTGAGATATTCTGAAGAGTAATTATGTTCTGAATGAAGCAATGGCAGACTTTGTACCTTACCAGTTGGCTCTTCTGCCTCAGTGCCTGATCACTGGGCTCCTCAGGGTGTATGCTTTTTGGAGAGAGCTTGCCAATAATGAATGAGGCCTGTTTTCCACATTGACCTCAAACTGTACATAATTACCTAAATCCAGCCAACCATAACAATGAGGTGCGCATAGAAAATATACTTCATAGCGGGATTTTATAGAGCTTGCAGTGCAGTTATGTTGAAATTACATAGCTATTTACGGGAAATGTATGGTTAGTTATGCCCTCTGCTGCGCCTTCCCTCAAATCTACGCCATGAAAGAAACACATCGTCTGTATCAGCACTGCTTTGAGGTTGGCTTTTTCCATATTTTGGCTGGAAACAGTATTATTGAACAATAGGAATGGATTTATGTCACTCCTTAATACCTTTACAATAATGTTCATTTCCCAATTACAGGAAATTTTAGCACAAAATTGATTTATTCTTTGATATTTTTAGTTCAGTAATCAAGAAATTCATTGCTCTGTATTTATAAACATCTCCTGCCTACTCCAGCCTGAAGTGAGCCTGTTGCTTAGTCCTCTGTTAAGGGCAGGGCATTAGGAGACTTCAGAAGGTGCAGTTTCACTCCAAAATATGAACAGGATGATGGAGCAAACTTCACTCTGGCAACGTGACATTTACTTAGGGCAGTAGAGCAGGATTTGGGCTTGCATTTGACTGGACAGGCCTGCTGCCGAGCTGCCCTCTTCTTAGAGTGAGAAACACGTTTTGGGCGGGGAATTCACTTTTATTTGACTAAGACATTGAATTTCTTCATTTCACATGCCAGTTTTCCTTGCTCCGAGCAAGACGAACAGCAACCATTGTGTTCCTGCTCCTCCCTCACACCCCACCTGGCCTCAGCTCCGTCTCTGGTGGTCACCTTCCAGCCCTGGTTCAAACTGGGAATTCCCGAATTCTTAATTTCTCATTTGCTCCAAAATTCTTTTCATTGTAGGTGAATTACTTTGAGGGTAAAAAAGGAGAATCGGTTTATTTAATATATACCGATTCCCATTTGTGAAACAAACAATGAGAAAACCAATGATTGATCAACAGTCCTGATCATGATTCTGACTTGATTTCTACATTGGAAAAGTTGAATAAACGTGTCCATTTTTCTTGTTATCCTTGATAGATTAGCATGAAAGTAAACAAAGTGATTAATTTCAAACGAATGTTTCAAACAGTGGAATTTTATTCTCACAACGAAGCTGATTGATTGTGAAGTGGAAACTTAACTACATTTGATTCTTTTATGACTTGTCACTGAACTAGCAACCTTAGATATTTTACATGTAGTGGAAAAGCTTTTAATGCAGTAGGCATTGAAATAGCTTGAGGGAGAGACACCTGTGCAGATTTTGTGTATAACTGAGATGACAAACACTTTATTTGAAAGTGATATGAACAAGTTTGTTTGCACAAGAAAAATTTTGGCTGAGAAAATGAGGACTGANGTTTTTTTTTTTTTTTTTTTTTTTGAAATGCAGCTCTCGGGAGGTTCACATGTTTTATTTATTTTTTCCTGTGGTTTGCAGTGTGTAATGTAGGTTCAGAGCTTGGGAGTGGTCTTAGGAAAATTGCTTGGAAATCAAAATCTCTTTCACCTGAAGAGGTTGTGCCTGGAGTCAGTGCTGAGACCCAGGAGCAGTTACTGATCCAAGGGTGACATCCAGGCTGCCGCTGTGTGTAATGAGCCTGCTCCCTTCTTTTAGGCTGGTACCTTTAAACGCTAAGCGGGTCTTTGTTCTTTCTGAAATCAGCACAGAACCAGTGAAATTAAGGCAAGCAACCGTTTATTTACTTCAGCTTTCATGAAGGAGGCCTATCCCAGGCTCTAGGCAACCTGCCATCAATTATCCACACAATTCATAACAATAAAAGCAAAAAAGCAGCAAACCATACCCATGTTTGCCAACTGCCTTAGCTGAGGGGAAATGAAATCATCCAGCCCCTTGCATTCCCTTAGGCCCTGCAACTCAGCCCCTATCAAACATTTGTTCCAGAAACAAGCTATGTCTCTGTTGAAGTTAAAAATGTACATGTTAATATATTCCAACAGATCATGAAATTTCCTAGCTTAGAAAGCTGGCTGTGCCAAGCTCCTCTTCTATAGACTATAATTTCCTTTCTAAAGAGAGAAGAAGCATCTGGACCTACTCAGTCCCTGCACAGTATTCCTCCTCCACGTCAGCAAGCTGGAGCTCCGGTGCAACTGGCCAGGGTCAACTGTGGACTGCCTGGAATCTTCTTATTAAACAAGCCCGGAGTTTTGGATCTGGACCAAGCCTCCAGAACTGAACACGCTGAGACATTTGAAAAGTCCTGTTTCTAAACCAGAACTTGGTTGCAAAAGGTCATCGATGCATGCTGCAGGCGTTTCCCTGCATGCTCCGAGTGTCAGACGTCAAGTGCAAAACCTTCTCCCAGCATAGCTAGGATTAAAAACCCAATTAATGGAGGGGTCTGCTTTCATTCATCTATGCAATGGACAAGGGAATAGGCTATGTTGAACTTTTTGAGGTCAGGATCGAGCTGGCATTTTAGGATTAGCTCTGTTTACTTAGAAAAATTTGTTTAAAACTTACGTTCTCAGCCACTGTCCCTTGGTAGAAATTTTCCAGTAAATAAACTTCTGTCAAAGGCCATATCTGAATTGTGATAATATAAAATTATAATGTAATTGGGGTGACTGGTAGGGGAGAGAATGGCGTGATATCCTAGTTCAGTCCTGGTTCTGTCTCCCTGGTTCTTTCTAGACTACTATTCTTCTGATTTTGCTAAGAGAAAATACAGTAACATTATTCTTGGCACCAGACCCGAGGATTGTTGGCTACTGACATACTAGGGTAGATGGAGATATAAAAAATGGGACTCTCAGTGCACATTAATCAGGGAGATTGGAACAAGATGCTTCCAGTGGAGAGGAGTTGTCTCCTGACCTTATTGCCTTATAAAAAAAAAAAAAAAGCCAAACCCCCCACTAAAAACCCAACATCCCCACCCTCCCAAAAAACACCCCAACACCAAACTGGGTTTTCTGATTTTCTGGATGCTGTGTTTGAAGCCAACTCCCACCCAACACTTTTCCGAAAGGCTTAGTTGAGCAGTAGTGAAACTGCTCACATCTGTAGTGAATCCGTTGGGGTTATTTTTCAACACTGAATAATTTTGCAGTATGTTTTTCCTTTGATTGCATGTCACACTCAGGTAACTAACTAACTGTCAAGTCAGATCATTTGACTTACTGTCATGACATTTCTGTCTGGAAGAGGCAGATCTTGGAACAGATCTTCATCTGGTGTAAATTACAGTGGTTCCATTACTTCAGTGGAATAACTTATGCAAGCTGAAGGTCTGCAACATTATCCAGAGACCAGGTGTGCCACATAGGGTTTTTTCCCCATTGTCTGTAAAATCATAATGTATGTATTAATGGTGGGAGGGTTTCTAGTGTGATGCTGATCTGTTCGTTGTGGTGTGTGTAGCTAATGCTAATCATAGTCAGCAATTGTGCAATGAAAATATTATCCTTACTAATGCTTACCTTGCATGTAAAGCACATCCATAAATTTGGAAATATTCTCTAACCTCCAGGCTGTAATTCGGGGATAGGAGAAACTCCCATAATGCACACACTTTTAAACTGGAAAAACAACACAAGAAAATGTAACAATTTGTTGTTTGCTACTTTTTGGGTCCTCACCCAACATAGCCCGAAATGCCTGAATTAAGGCTTGGATTAGGGCCCCGTTCAGTTTTTGGGATGTTGTTACTGAGCAGTTTCACAGTTCTTTATGTCCTAATTGAAGAACGTGAAAGAGACCTTTTCTCCCCTCCTGGGTGAGAAGCTGGGTGCAGTTTTGACCTCATATGAGCGGTCAGTTGATGCTGTTTCAGATATCATTTAATGAAAATGGTGGAGTTTAGAGCCCTATGAAGCTTGCATTGGAGATAAAGAGTATGGGCGGTGAAAGAGGCAGTGTATTAATTCCCAATCTGTAGCAGATTACTTAGTGTTTCCACTGACACCACTGTAAACCTTTTGAGAGAGAGGACCAGATCTTTTTGCCTGAAACCTCAGGAGTTGGGTAAGTCCTCGCTGGGGCTCCAAGTGTTGCCATAAAATAGATTGTGATGATACTAATAAAACTACTAATAATTCTACCTGAAAGCAGCCATAGGAGGCTGGTTTGTCTCCTCCTGACTGAAATGTTTTATTGTTTAAATAAAGTATTGGCATACTTATGGTCCAGTAAAATGAATAAAATTAAGCAAATTTTTTATGTCCACAAATAACCATGTCATTCTCCCCCATACTTTATGTCAGGCGGAAAAGCAGCTGATAAGATTAACATCCAGATAACCTAACTGTATTTATTGGAACTTCTTGAGATCATGTCATCTCCTGGAAGTATAGAAATTCCCTGATTGTTACGTGGCACTTCTTAATGGAGTAGGGTGGGGGAAACTATAAAGCACATATAAAGGAAACTGCGTATGCACATGTGGGACAAAAGTAAAAAATGTTTATTATGTTGATGAATGAATATTAGGGTGTACCATTAAAAAGAAAAACAAGACATTTGTGAATGTTGGCATAGTGAGATGTTATTTCTTTTCTTTCCCAACTTTTATGGGAACATTTAGGAATAATTTATGCTTTAAAAATTCTTTCTCTTGTGGTCAAATTGCTGTATTTCCAAACAAGAGGCAGAAAATAGTATAGAATGAATTTAACTTATTTTGAAAAATTAAGCTTTTCATTTCAGCAAACTTTATTTACTAGAAAAAAAATGTACTTAGACATCAGGCTTTTTACCATTGGGAGATTTCTTAACTGATTTCCATGTCTAAGTATTCCTCAAAGCAATGAGATCAACGATCTCCAACTCTGCCACAAACTCTGTAACTGCTGTCCCCCAAAGCCAGGAAGATCAGTGTCCTTGCTAGCGCACCACCATGGATGTTTCCAGTATTGCTGACTTGATTTGAAATTTATGTAGATGGGAGAAAATGGACGCAGGGCCAAAGAATTCACAAACCATGAAGTTGAAGTGGAGGAAGAGTCAAATCCCATGTTGGGAGGACACATTTTTTGTTTTGCTGGTTCCTTGCTTTGCAGGATCATGCGCNGGGGGGGGGGGGGGGGGGGGGGGGGGGGGGGGGGGGGGGAGGGCGTGTCGGGAAGAAAAAGTGAAGTGTACCTTTCTTTTGGCCTTGCTCTAAATCAGCACACATTTCCATTAAAGCTTAGGGGATCTTTGTTTTGGTTTTAAGATCTTCGATTTCTGTGCTATTTAGTGTTCTCTAGAATTGGCTCAAAGCTAAGTGATGTGGTTGAATGTAAGTTATTGTTTAATATTATGTATTGGTTAATAATACACCTTGTGTTCCAGAAGAAAAATAACCAAGGAAATGTACATAAACAGAGTGAATTAATGGCATGACCTACTTTTGCAGTTAATGGATTATCATAATGATTTTTTTTTCCCCCCTCTAAATAATTCTCTTCATGTGTGTTTTTTTTTTTCTCCCAGTTGATAAGCATAACTGAAAAAGGCTGGAGTAGTTTGGGAAAATGGAAGTACGAAGTATGACACTGACATCAGCTTTCTAAAATTCCATTCTGACAAGCATTTTCTTTAGTTGCATTAGATCTGGACACAAGTGCAAAGTATTTTGTAGCCAGCATGGAGAGGCAGGAAACGGTGTTAAGCTTTGTGGTCTGTGGTGTTTATTTTTATAGCTATGGATTAAAGCAGTCTCATATAGTTGGTATGTTGAAGCTGAGAAGACATCTATTTGATAATACTTAATAGCTTGGCATCACATCAATTTTCATAATTGCCTTTTTGTATATTACGCTGCTGCTTTTTTCTTTGCCTGTGAACCAGATATCAGTTACCTGAGGAGATGGGACTGTTGCACTGTGTAATAAGTATCTCTATTGTGGGTGTAATCGTGGCAAGTCCCTTTCGGAAAAAAAAAAAAAATTGAGTTTCCCTTTCTGTACATTTATAAATGAATTAAAAGTAAAAAAGTTTCATATATTTGCTTACTTATTGCTATAGCTAATTAGGACGTTCTTTGACTCCACTGCTAGAAGCGTGAGAACTTAAGAGTTCTAAATCTGAGTGTAAGGAGTGTAGCTCTTCATTTGGAAACGTTTCTGAATTTAGGTATGTTTGTCACCACGGTGTAAGGAAAAAGACTGCAGGTTCTGGCTTGTATTGCTGGAGAGTCAAGATAAATACTTAATTAAAAAAAAAAAAAAAGTTGTGCTTTCCCATTGTAAATGATCTTCTTTGGTTGTGATCAAGGCAGTGTAAGTAACTGTTTGTAGCAGTTGATTCCCTTTCCGTGATTATGCTGACAAAGCTTTAATGTGGAGAAATCACATTTCTCTTAGAGATATGGAGCGGACTAATAATGATCAGACAAAAGTTTATAGAGTAGAATAAATAAGCCAGACTTACTAGGTAGTGTTTAAGAGTAAAATCTTTTCAAAAAGTGTGCATAGCAAGTTTTAAAACCACCTGTGGAGTATGTGTGTAATTATGAAAGCAGTGGTTTCCACCTAGACTAAAACTAAGCAGCTTTGAGACAACAAGAAGCCATTTTTTCAGCTGAAACAAACACACCAAAGGATGAAATGTCCTTGCAAAAGAACTGCTTTGAAGAAAAGACGAGGCACAAAAAACATGGCGACTGGACATCTTTATTCAAACTTGATAATGGTATTGCTAGTTCATGAGAAGAAATCAGACTGAAGTAGTACATTTGCTTAGCCGTTGTCTTCTGGTAGTCTCAGCTTTAGTTTCTTGAGCGTGACAAAATATGACATGCAGTGTATTACAGAGACTTTTGGCCGTGAAGAGCATGGATTGTTTACTTTCTCGTAAAACTGAAAAAACCCGAGATACTTGTGGAGTAGATGGATTTTTTTTCCAGTGGATTAAAAGGTAGGTGGTTGGATGCATTCTTTCAGTACTAGTGTTGTTAATGTTGCATGTGATGTAGCTGTATTTGTAAGTGATAAATATCTCACTTAAAAATCTCTAAAATGCCTTTTTAAATGATTAGTAAAACGTACTCAGCCAATTTAACTTGCTGTCATTCATTTTTGTAGTGTAATTAATCTTTTTATAGTCCATTTCATTTATTTTACGATTTTTAAATTTTTTTAGTAAAAGTGACATCAAGTCAGATTTGTGTGAGGTATAAACTAGAACTAAAATGGGTGATTATAAAATGGCCAGATGATGTAAACCTAAAAAGTAAACTTGGTCTTCTGGTAATATTATTTACAGTGCCCTTGCTTTGCTTTCTGCATCTTCAGTGGAGTAGGGAAGACTTTTCTGAGGCATATAGGAGTGGACTCTATTCAGCTTGCTATCTCAGATGGACTTGCCTTACTTCAAAATCAGAGGAAAGTAAGCCCACTTCCCTCAGATGTTTTTAAGACATGGCCAGAGAGGTAGATGAAATACAGTATCACCCTTGGCAAATTCTGGAAACAAATTTCTTTTCATGGAACAGAACTGCATGACTTCTCACAATATATGATTAGGCAAGCAATGTTGAAATATCATAGACTCATAGAATATCTCAAGTTGGAAGGGAGCCAGAAGGATTGTCGAGTCCCACTCCCGTGTTAACATGTTGATGTTAACACCAAAATCACCAAAAGTGAGTAAACTAAGCAGAGCAATAGATTTCAGTTTGATGTTGAAAATGCTTTCCAATTTTATAANAGTGACCTCTAGTTGGCCAGCTTAAAAAAAAAAAAAGGAAGGAATGTACTTGGTGAGTGGTTGTCCTCAAAGTATCTCAAGATGAATAGGCCTACTATTTCAGAGCGGTAAAGATTTCAGTGTTCTAAATTGGGAGACTTTTAGGCCTGAATTTGAAAGGAGCAATTTATTTGCCCTTTTTACTTCAGGTTGAGTGGTAGTTGTACATCATTTCATTAGAAAAGAACAATAAAAGAAATATTTCCAGCTGAACAACCAGAAACAAGGGACAACTTTCAAATATTACACATTCCTCAACTGTAAAATAGGAACAAAGTAATATTATATAACCTAGGTTTTTTTTGAAACTTCAAAGTACTTAATAACCTTTGATGGAATTAACTGTGTCTTTAAAATATTTTATGTAAATTAAATGCCATCTTAAAATATTGCTGTTTCACGGTACAATGGAAAAAAATCTCCCTAGATTATGAATTTCACAAATAATTTTCTTGCAGAATATTAATCGTAACTCTAAAAATATAGCATGCTCAAACTATATCTACATATTTGAAATACTTTAGAATATATGCGTAATATATGTATAATATAGAATTTATGTAATGCAAAGGTAAGTGTCCTATCTCTTTAGGAAGAGATTGTACAGCAAACTTAGCAGGGTCTGTCTTCTCTGAATTGATTCAATGAACGGGAAAAGAGATCAGCAGGAAAAAATAAATTTCCAAAGAGGTATCTGAGTATTATTAGTAATTTTTAGGCATGGTATCTGCAAATTGTGTCCCTGATTCCATTATGTTTGATGCTACATCAGAGGCTTTAAGTACTTCAGAATTAGCTGACAAACTCAGCCCTTTCTCCTTCAGGAGAAAGGGCTACATATCAGCAAAATATTTCCAACTTCATTAAAATTTGCAGCAAATGGTTTATGTTAATTATGCAAACTAAATACCTGGTAAATGATTTTCATGTTCCTAATACAACAAAAGACAAAGCGTGGCTTAAGGCTCTAAATAATTTTACAACTAGAAGATTACCTAATAATTCAATTTGAATTCAGCCATCAGGTTTTTGCAAAGCCAGACATGTGCAAACTGAAACTGGAGTTGAGTCAAATCAAAACGCAAGTTATTCTACAAATATTAAAAGACTCCCAGCCCTATGCGTAGGTTATTCAAAAGTAGCATGAAGCTTGCAAACTGGTGCCAACTGTGATCCTGAATATAGCAGCATGACCGAACCTGCTGGTGAAACCATGTGACAGCCTGTTGGATGCAGACAGGCATTTACACTCCTTAGAAAAGTCATTTTCTTTAAGTCAAGACAGAACCCTAAATATTGTAAATAAATTGAGAGTCAATAAATACGGCTGCAAGTGAATTCCTGCTACTCTTACCTCAGTCAAAGTGGTTATGCAAACAGTATATGTTTATCTATTTATAATGCTTTTATCTCACTTTAATTATTTTGACTTCTATAACTGTTCAGTAGATTTATAATAAAGGGCAAATAAGTTTAATTCTCACCAGCTTATTATTTTGGGGATGCAGAAAACAAATATGAGCTGGCAAGCTGGGGCAATTAAATAACATGAGTATGTAAAATTAAATGGGGCCGTTACCCACTTTAGATATGCTGGGACTTTGGACACTGAGATAAATTGCCGTATGGACTCAGTCATAGGAGCACTGAATGGGTTTTCCCAGTCAGTACAACCTCCTTATTTTTATTCCATCCAGCAAAATGTTCAAGTGTATGGTTTACTTCAGGGTCACACTGACATGCGATGCTGGATTTGGGGCATAACAGTTGCCTAAATGTAGGCAGCTAGGGCCATTTGAGAAGGTGTAATATGTCCTGCTTTGCCTTCAACTGCTAGTCCAGAAGAGCATGGGTCTTCTGTATGTCCTGTGTTCAATCTGCTAGCCTTACTTAGAGGTCTTGCACACTTTGGCATCTAAAATATCACTAGACGACCTATATTTAAGCAGCTGAATCAAGCCCAATATACTGAGGAATGTGTGCACGCGCTAAGTTTTTCTTCTGCACTGTCTATATATGTTTTTGTAGCTGTCTTGCATTTGAAGTAGTATTCAGACTTTATTTTTGTCATGTGCAACCCTGCAATTTTTTTTTGAAGAGTAATTCACAGACTCATTTGAGTTACTAATGCATTTAGTGCAATATTTTGAATCTTATAAAATGCCAAGACATTCCTTTACTGAAGCATGTATTTTACCTGAAATTTTAATTCGAGTGTAAAGAGTTGATTAGAAGATTAGAGAACTAATAACAATGCTGCAACTACAGAATAAAAAAACCAAGCACATTAATACTTCCATATGCTAAATCAATATTGAGAGGATAATAGTGAACCTATAGAAGGTTGTATAACAGGTAATGAGAAATGCAGCCCAGAGCAAGGCACCACGGTTTCTGAGAGTGAAGGTCAGTCATTGAAGGAAGCCAGGGATATATCAGTCCAAAGGACCAAGTAAGAGGAGTCCAGGGTACAAGGTAGATGTCTAGAGCAGGAGAGCAAAACGCCAGACCAGGAACACAAATGAGGGCTCAGGAATCCAGAGTTCAGCTGTACCAGGATGTATATCAAGCAGAAAGTAAAATAAATAGCCTTCCCTTATATAAATAGCATATCTGATATGTCAGGATTTCAGTTTGAGGAAGATTGACTGTGAGTAGCGCAGCCCTGCCAGAACCTGACAGTAAACGTGTGACCAGTGGCAAGCCAGGACTCATCATTGCGCTTTTTCTGTTCTCATGACCTGGAAAGGATTTTACAGCAAAATACCTGAGCTGCCTTTTATTTATAATTGAGTTGTTTTCAACAAACTGGGAAGGTAAACTAAGTTCAAACTGCTTGATAATGCAAAAAAAGGAGTGTCCTCTGATGTTTTTTGGATCAGTGAATATGATGAATGCGTGGTACTCCTGAAGTTGAGTAAATGTGAATTTATTAGCCGTGGGGTGCTTTTATGTTCTTTTGTGTGAGTATAGAGATGTTTTGTGGGACGAGGATGTAGGAGCAAAGATAGGATTTGGAAAATGTTTACGTGCTTCTGATACATGTAATGTTGATGTTAGGCTTTTCTTGGAAACTGGGGAAAGGCATATGCAATCAGTTAAACTTGGTTGCTAATAAAGCATCTTGAAATGGAAAACTAGAACTAAAAAAAAGGAGGAACAATCTGCTGCTGATAATAGTAGATGTGGTTAATGTCATGAAACTGGAATATAGTTAACGCTGTGCTGCTCATGAAGATCTCATTTAATTTTATGAAAAGTTAGCTGTTACAAATCTAAAACATGACTGAATAGGACACTTGTTGCCAAATATGACTGCTATTAAGCCCATATTTTATATGTAGAAGACTATAACCTCTCAGAAAAAATAGATTAAATGCAGCCAAAATGTGGGAGGATGTTTTCCGTTTATGTGCAGGGGAGATGAGCAGACTGGCTTACAAACACACGTGTGCAGTTATTGCATTGATTGCTCAGTTCTCTATGCGAAATCTGCATTTGAGCACCTTCCCTCAGCTGTATGGTTTGTATGTATTCAGTCCTGTTTGAATGACTGAGTCTGCATGCCCAAAGGGATGTGTGTGGAACTTTACAGCGGAAAAATATGCAAGACCATATGAAAAACTGTTCTGCAAGTCCTTGTTTACATGTGCAGAGTTGATTAGCTGGGATTTCCCAGTATGCTGAAAATGGCATAGCGCTCAAATCTGTGAGGATTTAGCTGTACCAGTTATGTTTGAAGTAAGAAGCTATAATGGCTTGTGATGCCTCCACTTGCTTTTTATTGGTTTTGTTTTAAAGGTTTAGAGGGACATTTAAGGTTTACTGGGTACTCGGTGTGAAATACTTGCAGGAAGGCTGTGACAGCTGTCATTTCTGCTGAGATTGTGAAACCCTGTCACTGAAGTAGAGTCATCCTGTACCCACTAGACTCACAAATGAAATGGCGTTGCAGCAGTTTCATCACACCTTTCAGCAAGTGAAACTCAATGGGAACTTGCTGGAATCTTGGTGATCTGACTTTTCCTCCCCTGCAAGCTATGGAGGGGACCTGGATCTACAGAGACAGGGTACCTGGCCACATCACACCTTTTTCAGATGTAAGTCTCATACTCTCTGTGGCTCAGACCTTGCTGGGAGGTGTGATCCAGCCACCACAGCCTTAAAAGCTGCAGGACTTAAAATGAAGCAAGGAAGAATCAAGGTAGGTAGAGTAAAAAAGCTTCTCGCAGAGGGGATATGAAGGTAAGGAGGAGGAATTCAGTTTTAAAACTTATACCTCATGCTTTGTTCTTCTGCTCCACATGGCTACCACTGTGATGGCAGCAGGCCAGTGTATTTGGTCTTCCTTATGGCTTGTTAGTGCATGCAATCAGCTAACTGCAGTGTTAGTGTGCAGGTTCTGGGTAGTGGGTGTCTTTTACTGCAGCGTTAAGGTATGGAACATATTGGTTACAATTTGGCTGATGCATATTTTTTTTTGCTCAAAAAATGTCGAATGAGTTGGGCTGCAGGGGTGGGAATGTAGGAAAGGTCTCTTTTTCAGAAGGTCGAGACAGTAAACCAAAGCAGAGTCTTCCTGAATGTTAGAAAATGAAATACAGAGTTAAGGACACACTTCTAGCAAGGGACAACATATAATTCAGGAACACCTTGATAGATTATTTCAATTTAAGCAGAACTTTTCTATAAATTAGCCTGAAAGTTTTAAAATTGAGAAGACCTTTTTCTAGACTTCAGATTTGGGTGGAACCCTGTTGGCTTTATGGTAAAAGGCAAACGTATGCTTGCCGATGAACAATTGCACTCTTATCTTTCCTTGGTTTCTAGATTTTTAGATTGATATTCTTCTCTGATACAGTCTTTAGCATATAATGAAGTTCTACAACCAGAAATTCATGAATAAATCTGTGTATAATGGCTGTGAGGATATTTTTATAGATGTCCTTTTTCTATTTAGTTTCAGTGGCTTAAAACTGCAGTGCTTTAATAGTTAGCAGGTGTACTGATAACTAAATAATTAAGCACCAATTAAGTAATAAACACCAAAGGTGCTTTTGGATTATTATCAGTCACCAGAATGAGAGTTTGCATATTTTAAATGAATCTATGAACCGTTTCAATAATATGAGATGAAATAAATTTGGAAGCTGATTTTCTTTTTGTGCCAAAGTGAACAAAATGATAGCTTCATCCACAGTGCCAAGAAGATGTGTTTTCACCACTAGATAATTAATATGCATTTACTTATGTCAGTGTAGAAAATCAGCCTGCATTTTACTGTAAAGTAACTGTGTGAGATAGTATTACTACAGTGATGGTTGATCTTGTCTCCACTGGATTTTACAGTGCATTTTCTAATACTAGTTTTCCCACTGTAAACAAACAAACAAACAAAACCCCCCACCAAAACAAGAACTAAAAATAACTGTCCTGCTGCTAATCAAAGAAACCAAATTTGTATTTACATATTTTTTTTTTAGTAAGAATTATCTCTTAATCTATATTTATTCACTTCCAACCAACCACAATTATATAAGGTAAGGAACATGAATAGGGTAGGACTAGTTTGAAACCTGGTAGCCTAGATACAGAGGGAGAGAGTGGCAGGGCTTGAGATGATTCTTTCCTTTCTGAAAGGACAATACAGAATTTTAGGGGATGGTGAAGGAATATTTCAGGGAATTAATGGGACTGAAATTCAAGAGACAAAAGAACGTGCTGAGATTTGGTAAGAAAGGGTATGCAGTCCTGAATACATGCTTCTAAAGGAATTACTGGAACAGAAACATATCAGTATTTCCAGTCCAAAACTTTATAAAATCATGAGTCATGTTAAAAAAATGAAAATAATAACAATCTTAATCTTCTCGTTTTTTAGTTGCCT
>WAAD01034139.1:4453-15933 GCA_013389945.1 Fregata magnificens | reverse complement strand
TTTTTTTTTTTTTTTTTAAAACAGAGTTTCTATTTTAAAGCTTTCTTCTGCAAGCTTGGGGCTAGAATTATCTCTGTCTTTTCATGACAGCTCAAATCCTCATGAATTATATGACCCAGAATCTATAGTTTTAAGAAAAATACCATGCATCTTCAGACTCATCGTGAAATCATGGGAATAGATAGGATAACGCATCCCCTATACATTACTCCTCGGTACTGAAAGATGTGGTTATGTCTGGATCATATGTAGGGTAGAAATAGGAAGTATTATACATTATATTGATATTCTATTTAATAATGGAATAATGAGTATGCTTAACAATATCCTTGGGAAGGAATTCTATTATTATATTTATGATAAATGTGTGCTACTCATGAATAGCAGGAGAAATAGATGATTTCCTAAGTCATGGTGAAAGCCATGAATATTAGACTAGTCAATGTATAGTCATTTATTAACTCTATATTGTAAGCGAAATTTTAAAACTTTTGCCTTTTATTTGTAAGGTACGCACTTTATTCCATGTTTTGAATTACACAGGATATATATTTATTCAAAACAGGAAGCATTTAGAACATATAATGAGTGTATTTGGTATTCCTGGGAAGGCCCAACCAGACTAAAACTAAATAGAACATGGCGTAATATATTTTCTAAATGCCTTTTTGTACCATTGCTCTTAGAAATTTCCAAATCTGTTCAGTTATGCTGTTTCTGTAAGAAAAGATCATACTGACCTTACTTCAGAGGTAAATGACAGCTAAGAAATAATGTTCGAGAGTGTTAAAATAACCGGTCTGAAACACTCTCTGAAAAGTTTATTTGGTGCTGCAGTATACTGTTATTTTAATTTTTGTGTGTGTGAGAAAGAGGGAGAGATGGTCTAATGGATATTTGTCTAAATAAATTCTAGGAAACTGTTGTCAAATCTGTGGCTTCTATTTCAGAAGTAAGCTTGTCTGCTGTTCCTGACTATGCTCATAGATCAGATCAAAGACCTCTTCCTACAAGCTATTTCTTGCTTATGCGCCCACACCACATTAGCTAAAACAATTTGGCTGCCTTTTCCTTTTTGGTAACGTGGTGATTTCCAAAAGCTGCTGTCAGGGCTTGGAACGCTGGCTGGCGGTACAGAGATGAGGAATATGAGATAGCCTTTCCTTCTATGTAAAGCTAATGCAGATAGGAAGGGATAGAACAGTAAGCATTGGAAACATGATTTCTGATAGTATTTTACAAAATATGCCATCCTTTATACATGAGCTAAGTCCATCGGTGAATAGGGATTAATACTGAGTTGCCCCAATGAGCTTAGCAGTTTTCAGCTCATGAGCTGAATGCTGTGGCTAGTCGTGCTGGGCTTCTTGGACACTGTTCTGGTTCACTCAATGTTTTCACAGGAAAAACTTTGTAATGGTTTCTAAAACAGTATAAAGACACACAGTTATTCGAACTGTGTGAATCCATTTCCTTTTATTATCATTGCTACCAATATATTGATTTGTGCTTTAATGCAAGCTAGGTGCAAATTGTAAGTTGTTTGTTCCTAACTCCAAACAGAATACGTTTTATTGTTATAAGCTGAAAGAAGGGGAGGGAACTGATGTGATCGTTTGCTGTGCTCTTTCATCTCCAGTGGAAAGAATTACTTGTATAGCAAAATACTCTTCAGAAACATCCAGCCCATTTGCAAAGTACCTTTTTTTTTTGGGAATTTTGCCACCCCCTGACTTAAGTAAGCTTTGTGACTAGTAACTCATATGATTCTGTGTCAATAAGTGCCATAGGTGTCAATAAACTTGCAAGCATTTTACATATGGTCTATAGTGATTAGTGACACTGGAAGACTCAATGTGTGAAGACCAAGTCCTAAACATTTTTAAAAATTGAAAACCTGAAGTAGTTGAAATTTAACAGGCAGCAAACCAGGGGGCATTGCTTTACTGAAAAGAAAATGCTCCACATGTGCCTGCTTTTCATTTTCCAGAGACGCTGCATGGTGAGCATGCAAACACCACATTTAGGAAACACTGGAGTATACTTGATTAAAGGCTCTTTGGAGCTCCTTCCCGCAGAACCAGCTGGTGGGCTGTTTATACCCCAGCAAGGCTTTCTACAGATACCTGGCATTTCTGTGCATTTTCCTGTGATGCACATTTAATTTGCTTTATAAATTATGTGTCAGTTAATGCCCCATGTGCCGATGAAAATGGTGTCCCCTCACCACCTGCTTGGTAGGGCTTGCTAGCTATAAACTCTGCTCCCCATAGACTCTACTTCGGTGACATATTTGAGATTAAAAAAGAACGGTGCCAAGCAAGCCACTGAAGATTGCTGAGCTGAATGATGCGTCGCTGCTGGATTATGCTTTTCTCTTGTGATGAATGGCACCATTTCAGGTGCCATAGCCTAGATCAGGACTTTTTCTTCATTTTGAGTAAGTCAGGGTAATAACATGAAATAGAAAGAAAAAAAAAATGTAGAAGCAGTGATTTGTTGAGTGTAAATGGGAAGGAAAATAAACTCTGGCCAAGGACTGAAAATAAATCTCATCAAGCTTTGTGCTAACCTGAGCCTTCTGACTGATTTTTATTCCACATTTTTTGGATTTAATCTGCCTTGGGATTTGGGAGATATTTTTAAAGAAATGGAATAGTTTTCTGAACTCTGGAAGACTGAAGCTATTTCCGTATGAAATAGCCTTCCTGGCTATGTCTCAGGTTCCCATATGTATTAAAATACTGGAAAATGTGCTTTTGTTCTTTTGTACTATGGTGGGATGTAATCAATTATAATGACATGTGAAATGTAGATTTTATTTGTGGTTTTTTCCATGCTTGGGTTAGTAACTCTCACTGTCAGGAATTTTGCCTTATCAATCTCTCATTATATTTATCTAGTTCTCTGGGTACAAAATATATGGGAACTGCAGGAGTGCAGTGACTGCAGGAAAGGAAAACCAGAGAGATTTGCTAAGAGCAGCTGATCCCTAGAATAATGGTTTTTCAGCATTTTTTAATATGTGGACCCTTAAAAATGTTGGGGGTGCAGAGTACTGTAGAGCAATATAAATCTACTAACAACATATTTGCTTTTCCTCCGGCTTTCTTTAAACCAAGGGGCTCAGGCGTATGTCCTAACTACATCCCAGTTCCATGCTGGGAGCAAAAGGCCAATTTCCACAATCCTGGCTTGCCTATTTCCTTTTGTGCCCCAGTTTATATCAGGAAGAAACGTTGGGGGATGGCTTAGAAGGGGGCTCTGATGCCCTCTGGTCAGGGCTCAGGTCTGGAAGATCAGTACACCAGGTCGCTGGGGCACGCTGCTGCACCTGCATTTTATACACTTCATACAAAGCTGTAGTTATCTTCACAGTTATCTTTTTTTTTTTAAACCCAGAGACCAATTTACTGGCCTGTGCTAGGGATTCTGTTTTGCTAAAATTGCCAGTATCTCTGCCAAATAAACTGGGAGAAAGCCTATAACCTGTTCGTCATTAAAAGAGATTAATATGCAGAGAAGGACAAATATTGGAAGAGGCTGGCTGAAACTGAAATATTAAAATCTAAGTTTGCGCAGAGTGCTTAGTCTTCTATGTGGAATACGTTTGTTCTAGTACTTGCATCCTCGCAAGCTGTTCATTGCTGAACTCTTACGTAGGTGCCTGCTTAACTGCAGATAGCTCAAGGGAACACCGTATTTTGAGCATTAGACCCTTATACCTCTTGCCTCATTGAGAAAGTAGAACCAAATATTTTCCCGTGTTTCAGATGTATGGATGGATACCTCCTGGCATGCAGGTAATAGTTCAAAATATGTCTGGTTCTTATAAGCTGAAGCTACCTGGCTGAGAAAATTGAAACTAAGGCACAGTAGAAACAGAGACTTTTATAAAATAATATTTACCATTACTACTTATACAGAGATCCTCTGTGATTACTGTGTAATTTAGTAATGTTACCATGAGCAGCTGTATATTATTTCTGTGCTCTGGATATTAATATTGATTACGTGAAATCCATTTGGAAATATATCTAAGGAACTATGTAAATAATTAGGGTTTAAATATCTTCATATTGATTTCTATGTAATTTATTGTATATACTTAATATGCACTGTGATTGATATGCAATTCATTTATTTGCTTATCGATTGCAGTGCTATGTAGATGATTTTGTGAATTCAAGTTTGGTAGACACATTCATAAAGGCTTTAAAGATTACAATAGAAAACTGATTGGAAAGCGATTTGCATGATTAAATTACGAAATGTGTTTGAATTGAATATTGCTAGAAATTGGTGGCCATGATAACACCACCATCCAAACACAGGAAAAAAATCTTTTCAAAGAATCCCTCCAACTTGCTTATTTTTCTCTTTCTTGGAGGGAAGTTTCTAGTCTGCTATACACTGATCACAATGTGTCCCAGAAGTTTTTTGCCTTGTACAGCAGCCTCAAATATGTTTTATCCTTATGACATACAAACAGCTGGTTTCACACAGCTAAATAAATTGCTTCTGTCTTTAATGCTTCTTTGTATTGCCACACTTTGATAAATGAAAAATAGGTAGGACAGAAGAATGATTAACAATAACATTGTCTACTTCTAATACAAACATTTTAATGCCTACTTTCGAATGAGTTTGAATTTTTTAAAAGGTAAACCTACCATCCTAAGCTGCTGTTTTGTTACAATGTCCATTTATTTTAACTGGTAAGAACATGTACTAAATGTCTGTTAAGGATAGTATGTTGAACCTGTTACCTTTCCAGGCTGGACTATTTGAAAGACAGAAAGAAATTCCATGCATATAAATCCATCAAAAACTCAGGATGAATGAAATCCCAGAGTGATTGGGTCTGTTTTCCATTTATTATATGCATACTGTCCAGCACAGAGCAGGATATTATAAAATAATGTAATGCATAAGTCATAAACTAAAATTTTGTAGGGGATTTTAATTAATGGAAAGAAAAAAGGAAAGTAGGATTTCAGGCTGTGGCTCACAGTCCTTGAAGTCATGGACTCCTGAACATGCGAAGAAACTGAATCCTCACCTGAGGACAATCGGAGCAGCAATGTTCGTTGTAATGTGGTGGTGATCTGCTACTCCAAGTGAGTAAGTTCCTAGAAGAGATTTTGCAGCTTTTTATACCGTGTCCATGTTTATATCTCTTGGTAAACAGTTCAATAATGTACTATGTCAGTAATTTAGATTTATCAGTGCTTGTCTTGCCAACAGATGTTATTTTGGGTTATTAAAAAATTCTATTTTAGGTTCAGATCCATATTTTCAGAATTTCTTTGTCAATGTGAGGTGATACTTGGTTTAGTTCAAAATAGGAAGAGAAAAAGAAACCTCGTGTTACTTTATGCACTTTGCCATTAAAGACAGATGTCTGAAGTACTAAAATGACTTTTTTTAAAAGCAGTTGAGAGAAAACTTCCTAACAGGTAATAGATCTTGAGCAATGTGCTTTTTAAGTGCAAGTGTGTGTCTCATTCAGCTGCTTCGGGTTTCAAAACTGCTCAGCAATGGAAAGGGGTGCTGTAGGGTTGAGTCTCTGGTTCCCTGAAGTAGGATTGTCGCCTTACCCTGGGGGCTGACCGGAGTCCTAGGGATGAAATGACAGAGTCTGTAGCCTGGCTGTGATTAGCAGCTAGTGCCAGAATATAGTAAATAGCAGCAGGACGTATTTCTACTCACCATGTGAGAGATAACACTTAAAAGGCAGTGCTGCTAGCAAGCTGTGAATTGAAGAGTCTGCAGGATAAATTTCTGCAGCATCACTTTGATTTTTGCTATGCATCTAAGAGCTTTGAAGTTGTTCTGGCAAGTGATGATTTGGTTTGTTGTTGTTACATATCTCAGCATATGTATTCATTATGCTTTCCAACAGACATGAAGATTGCAAATAAATTGAAACAAACCATTTAAAAATATGCTATGTGCTGTAGCCAGTGGAAATTTGAGGAATGCATATAAATTTTAAGCACTCACCACCTGTTTGCAGTACAAAAAACCTGATAGATGCTGCTTCCTTTTTGACCCTAAGTTATAGGTTACTTCTGAGGAAGGATTCCTCTAACGTAGAAGTTGCTTATGTCTCAGGGTAAATATTTTTCAAAGTCATATTTCAAGCTCCTTCATACAAAAAAAGGTAAGTGTTGCTTGTAGTCAACTTCTTGAATCTTACTCTAAATATTTGGGTAACAGGGGGAGAGTTTTGCTAGATGTATTTATTACACTGAGTGATGAGGTAACTGAAGGAATCTACACCTATAGGCAGAGCAGGGAAAATGGCGAAGGAAAATGGTGTTAATAGTTCAGTTTCTTAGCCCTCAGCTCCTGGCTATATGCCATTACAAGAAATTATCTTTTTTTACAAGAGAAGATCCAAGACTGAGCAGTAATGATGGTCTGCAGAGGCGTACTTTCATGTATGTTGGTACGAACAGCTAATGTAGAAGCAGAAAATGGATCGTGTGCTAGAACTTTAGTTTGCAAAACTTAGATCAATGGTTTTCTTAGGTAGAGAGCTTTGATATTTGTTAAACCATAGTTCCTCCTCTGGGTGTTTCGAAGTGTTCACCATGAGAAGCTGTAGTATGAGTGGGTGGATCTGGCAGGAAACTACCACTTCTAGCCTTGAAATATGAGCTCCCATGATATAAAAATAGATATAAAATGTGGCACAGAAGCTCTTTTGTCTCTTGAGATTGGCAGGCTTTCCGTGAGGGTGGAAACTCATGTGAAAGTGCTTATTGGAGGTATCGATCAGAGGTTTACTAGTCATTCAGTGAAGGAAAATGAAACAATAGCTGTACATGGCTTTTGAACCAGTGAGGATTTGGGAGCCAAAAAATACATCAACAAGAATTGAATAGAAGTCTAATCGTGCTGTAAATTGAGCTAATCTTACCTTAAGCAAACACAATTATGCTATTTGAAACATAGTTTCAAACAAAGCCTAGTTACTTCTCAGAAATTCTTTGTTAGAGCATTCAATTTTAGTTTTAAAGCTTTCAGAACAGATCTTCATGAAGCGTGAGAGAATCATTGAAGAATGATTAAGTCAGCTTTTAGAGTTTGGTTTGGAAATGGACTCATCTGTTATTTCAGCATGGGCAACAGTAGAGCTATTTAGAGGACAATACGTGGCTTTGTTTTGTATTGGAAAAGTCATTAGTTATCTGTGTCTCATTCTTGTCAAGTTTCTTTTGGACTGCTTTGTGAGATCTGAAGTTTCTGATGGGTCCTAGTAATCACAGGACAATGTTTTGGTTTCTGGATTTTTTAAAAATAGGTTTCTGTGTACCTCTGTGTTTCAGAGTTTCATTAACTCATGCTTTTGAGGTGAAGATATCCTGCAAAACACATGGTGACAGATAGTCTAATAAGCGTAACATTTCTTGAAAATAACCAGTTTGCATATAAGGAAGCTTTTCCATATCAAAGTGGCAATAAGCATCTGTAGTAGGGGGAAAAATAAGTAATCTGTCTAATTTAGTCATGAAATACTAGTTAATTCATAAAGCTTAGCGAGCTGACTCTTCAAACTGCTCCATTGGTGCAGGCATCCAGGCAGTTCCCAGAGTGACTGCCAGCTTCAGCAGCTCCTGCATGCTTGCTCTCCCGGGTGATCCTGTAGTGTGGGGCTCAGCATCCTGCTGGCTCTGCGCCGTTCTGGCCTTGTTGTAAGATCCGTGCATGAACTGCCCCCAGGCTCAAGAGCTTACCCTTTGAACATAGTGAAGGTGTCCATGGAGAAACTCCGTCTGTTCGGCCAGGCAGAACCTTCTTCTACAGTCCTTAAAATACCCTCCTCTGCTGCTCTCTATTGACTCATCAGGAGATGAGAATTTATCATTTAGGACTGCTTCGCTAGCCACTGTGAATTAGGTTCAAGTTAGGTAACCTGTAGTTTCCTGTGTGCTAAGAAATGCCTAGAAATCACAAGTTATGAAACTGTATAGGAGTATCATTGATGGCTTTTTTTCAACATCCTGTAACATCCCCAAACCTTACCTCGATTTCAAACCTTAGAGGATGTGTTCTCACAGTCTGTTGTGATTTAGTGAAGTTTTGTTTCCTTGTGTTATTATCTGAGGTGGAATCTCTGGTGCTGAATTAAAACAATTTTCCCCTTTGCGGAGACTGGGAAGTTCTCACATGTTGAAAGGAGCATTATAACACAGATGTATTAAGGCTGATTCCCACACTATTTGAATGACTGCTTAATATCAGACTGTGCTATAAATATTGAGTTCAGGTTGAAGCAGAGGTTTCAGACAGCAAACATGGAATAAACCTTGCTCGGTTCTACATATGGTAATAAATATATAGGGCAGACACAATGAATGCAAAAAGTTGGGAGAGTCCTTGTGTATTTACCCCTTTTAAACCTAAATGGTCGGTCTGTCTTGAAGGGGGAATTTCACCACTATAAAGAAGGCAGTACAATGTTCATCTGCAAGCCATGGATTTCACCCCAGAACTTTTCTCCAGTATTTAAAGAATAATTCTTCCAAAGTATTTAAGTGAACTACTTATTCCGTAGCACCAATACAGGTCCCTATAAAATTATATAGTTTGGAATAAAAATAAATAAATCATGTTCTCCAAATGTAAGTATGGATGTATACATATAAAATAATAATTTCTGTAGCACCTTGTTAAGTTTGTGAAGGATTGTTCACTGGATTCTTTTATTTGGAGGTGAAAGTGACTGTTAGATCATCTATTCTCTGGCCCTCTGTATATCACACTTCATTCATTCTTACCATTTTACCCTTGAGCCCAGTATTCTGTGTTTGACCAAACTATGTTTTTATCGATTACATCATTATTAAAAAACTTAGTGTGCCTCATTCTTCTAGTTTCTCAAGAACTGTTAAGGTACCTTTTAGTTTTTTGATGGTTCCTCATCTATCTAATTGGAAAATGCAGTCTCTCAGACACAGGTGAGGTTCTTGTGGACATTTGGTTCTCATCTGTGCTTCATGATAATGTCAGTGGGGTCTAGTGTGTCTTGTGGGGTCTAATGTCTTGTCTGTTTGCGTGTTGTTGGAAGTCTTGGAACCTCAGCATTTGCTTAGTATTTACAGAGATGTATACTGAAATGTATCATCTCTTTTATCCACTGTTCCATTCCTAACATGATATAATCTTTATTATTCTTTTGTGCCTTAATAAAAGCATTAAAGCTCAACAGTGATTTCTGTTGCTTAGAGTTTGAAAATTGTTACATTATATCAATATTCATATGTACTAGAAATCTTGTCCTAGTGTTGTTTGGGTTTTTTTTTTTTTGTTGTTTGTTTTTTTTTAAGGCTGACTATAATGTGGTTATTACAGAATACTGGGCAGGGATCTGGAGCTGACCCCATTACAACTTAGCAGGTTGCAGTGCCTCTTACAGAGGATGAGAGGATTCCAATTAATTTCAGTGAGATTTAGTGGATGTCCTTCAGTGATATTTAGCTGTGTCTGGGAAAAGGGCTGTAGCTGTAACAGTGGTCAGACTGGGGGTTTTTTTTAGTGGGTTTTTTTTTTTTTTCCCCTTTCATGTGCACAGATCAGCTCAATTACAAGTAACTTTCTTTGCCTGTGTAAGAGTCCTGGAACTGCTGCTAAATCAAGTGCGGTGAGGCACGAATGCGCAGGTCTCTCACAAGAGATCTACCTCCAGTGATCTTCCTCTGCTCCTGCCTTCTGTCATTTTTGTAACTTGTTTCTTCACTCTAATTGCATGTAATGAAGATAACTTCCAATGGGGCAAACGAGTCCTCAGGCAGATTTGTAGAAGAGTTCCGCATATCAAGTAAATTACATTAAATTGTAAATGCAATACACAAAAGTATTTACTTAAGTTTAATAAGCAAACCAACTGAGAAATTATAGAGTATTGAAATTATTTTTGAGACAAATAATTGAATATGTTCAGAATCCAATCAATATGCTTAGTTTTAATTACATGTTTAAAATTGTTTCTTTAAAAATGAGCAATGCATGGCCTACTAACATAATAATTAAGAAAGGATTAGGTTAACACCATTAACTGAAATATCATTTTAATCAGATCTTGAAATGTAATTACAAAATGCTGTATAGTCATTGTAGAGAACATGGTTTCTACGGATATTTCTAATAGTGTACAGAGCTGATATATGCCAAACCAAAGCTTTTAATCCATGTGGCAGGTTGTATAGTAGAATCAATAAATGTCAGTGTCTAAGAATGGTTTTACAGTGTAATAATTTCGGTTGGATCATTTGCAACCATCTCCATGAAATAATATATTTTTTTATATTTAGAGATTGTGTATTTTCCTGATGAACAAATAGAAACTAACGAGTGGAGGTATTTCAGGGTTTTGTATTCACAATGGAAGAATATTAAGATTTTTAGCTAGTTTCAATGGCCAGATACTCAGCAGCTACACAAGATTATTTTTTAGAATTGACTTTTCTTATTTATTACTCCTTTATTAATGCCATAACTGTATGTCACTCGGCAGTCACCTTTCTGATTTGTTTGAAAGATTCTATAAGATATAATAAGCAATCTCGGAGCTATGTGCTTTTGTAAGTTGTTATATTTGAATTATAGACTGTATTGAGTGTAAACTACGCTGCTCTGCTTCATATCAAGAGTGTAAGGGGCCCTGAAACAACAAGGCTGTTTATATTCTTCAAGTGTTGATATCCAAGGAATGCTTCAAAGTGAGGTTTGCTTCTGACCACAATTTATTTATAACTTTCTGTTTGTTAAAATGGTGCAGCCAAATATGTGGAACTGTGCTATGTGGGTCAGCCTTGAAACTACACAACTTATATTGTTCTTCTAATACATTGAAAGGATATTTTGCATCCCCAAACCTTGTTGATACAGGTCTGTCGAATCACTGTCTTCCGAAATATGACTAGATAATTTAGAAAAATGAAGGTATACTTTGTAGGGCCCAAGGAATAGTCTCTGGTTCGGCATAATGTATTTTTAGCACTGTCAGACTTACTCCTGATGTTGGAGAAAGGCATATCTTCACCTCATATATTTGCTCCTGGTAGAAGAAAATTAAATCAGAGAAACTGCAAAATATGCTCCATAGTAGTTTTAAATTACTGGATTTCTGAATTGATGAGTATTGTATTAAAATCAAATCATAGCGATTTCTATGTAATATAGCAGTTTATCAGATGTGCAACGTGGGGTGCATCTCATCTTGGAAGTCCTCTTCTCCCCATTTGTCTTACAGGGAATATCAACACATCAACAGGGAAGATTCACCCTGTGCCCCAAAGTAAACACAAATTTATATCAGTTTCTTGGGTTCACACTTACTAGTGCAGAATTGTACAGGAGGCTACACTCCTGCCAAAATGCCACAGAGCTCAATGCTCAGCTTGATTACTCATTCACTCAAAACCAAAGCAACAGTCTTCAAGTTTCTAAAAATGGCCTCTTTGGGGGAT
>WAAD01034135.1:20230-59448 GCA_013389945.1 Fregata magnificens | reverse complement strand
GAGCAAGAGCTGGACACATTCGCTTTTGGAGGTGCCCCATGTGGGCTGTAACGTTCTATACTTTGATACAGCGATACTGTGGGAGGCAGTGTCAAAAGCCTTGCTAACGCCAGTGTATATGACACCCACTGCTCTCTTCTTGCCCCCAAACACAGCGACTTCATGACAGGAGGCAATCGGGTAGGGCAGGTGGGGTTCAGCCTTGGTTAGTCCTTGCTGCTGCTCCCCACTCCCTGTTCTCCTCTGTGTGCTCTTGGAGACGAGCCAGCGGAGCAGCCCTGGCTCCCCTCAAGGGATCGTGAGCGCAACAGGGATGCTGAGCCACCCTCCCTCTGTACTGATCACCCCAGTGCCAGGAGGGTCCAGCTGCCTTAGTGGACTGGGCCAGCTGCTGAGGACAAAAGGCTTCTCGGGTATGTGACAGACTGCTGTTGACTTCTGCTCAGTCATTTGGCACAAAGAGGAAAGGTACCCAGGGTAACAAACCAGAATGTTCTTTCCAACTGGACAAAAGTAGGACCGTTCAGCTCTTGACTTCAGAAGTTTTTCAGAAAGAGATGGTTTTTGGATTAAAGCTTGGTGCTTCAACAACTGAAGTATCCTGGTGGACCAGAAACTGCCTGAGTCAGCAGCTGTGCCTGCCATGCCAAGTGCATGTTCCTAGCACATGGAGAACCAGAAGTGGATTATGCTTTTGGAAACAGCTGCTGCTTTGGGAAAACACATGTTGCCTTTGACTAGTATCACGAGTCTTCTGTGTCTCTGGCCATAGGAAGCTCATAACTTTTGGGTTCAGTTGCCAAAGGACAAGACTTGTCCTTTTCATACATAATCTCGGACAGGCTGCCATGGTGACCAGCTGTAGACTAAACCTTGCCGCGAGCCAGCTCCCTCTGTGTCATTCTGCTCATTGCATGGAGGAGACCCTTCTGAACGCGGTGTCCCTGATATGAAGAGCCAAATTTATGCTATGCATGTCCATGCAAGAATTACAAATGTCCATAAAATGTTTTGTGAATATAGGGGAACACAGGGTATGTACAAAGCACTAACTTTAATAGGAAGCTGAATTGAGTCCCCATTTTACTGAGTGAGAAAAATGCTTGCCTGGGAACAGCTTGATTTGGAATGAAAAATAAGTAATACTACATGTTGATAGGACTTACTTGAATAGTGAAAAACTAGTTACGACTGTAGAGTTGCCTTCTAACTCTAACCTTTTGCTGCCTCTGCTTTTCTCAGGAAATTGTAGACCAGCTTTAGGTGCTACTGCCCCCAAGTGCCTACACCTAATGAGGCCAATCAGCTAAAACTGGATAAAAACTGTAAGCAAAGAGGGAAGGCCAATATCTGTGAAACTTGCCATAGTTGAGGTAGTCATGAGGAACAGTAACGTGCACTGCAAAATGTCCTGCAGATCTCTTTCAGGTGTTGTTCTTGGCTTCTGCAACTCTTGCTAAACTTAGAGGTGCTAACTGTTTCAAGTGTTAACACCATATAACCTCTGTATTGTAAGGGTATTTCTTCTGGGAAACTGTTTCTATTTCCCCTTATCAAGGAGGCCCGTATTTCCATTTGAGCGAGGTGCTGTAATTTGATGGTAGTAAAAACTGAAGTCTGTTCTGGACCTTGAGCACAGGGATTCCATAAAGCAACAGGACGGTTACTGCTTGACAGCCTGGACTGCTGCCAGTGTGTCAGATCTCGTTCAGCAGTAAGTCTTCCCACCCTCATTTCCCAGCTCTGGTTGGAGACAAAGGGCTGTTTGGATCTGTTAGTTGATCAGCTTTCTTCAGCTGAGCAGGTCTTCATGAAAGAGAATGAATGGCCACCACATAGACTACATTGCCCAAAAATAAGTTCAGGAACATCCTTCTCCTCTAGACGTGCTCAGGATGGTTTTGGAGAGGAGGTGCTTCTTTGCAAACAGCAAGCAGTCATTGCTTTGCAGTTTTGTTTGACTTCTGCTGAGAATTGCTGATCTTACCCAGAAAGTTCTTCAAGATGTTCTCTCTCACTGTAGAAATCTCCCATTTCTTTTTTTTAGGCTTGCTGACATTTCTGTTCTGGCAGGAGGGCACAAGAGAAGAACGGTGCAGCTGGTTTTATTCTGTTAGCACAGTGAGGATACAAGGAGCAAAAATCCTACCTGAAGGAGCAAAGAGAATTTGTCTTGTGCAAGACACACTGTGCTAAGAGTGTGTATGTTCCTGATGCTATCTTGGCATAGAGAAAACACTTTTTGAAGAGCTAAAAACTGATTTTGTATTGAAGTTTTATTTTGCATGCTAAATCACTTATCTCTTAAACTGCGAATGTATGAAATGATACCATCCTCCAGCTGGTTTACTTAAGTCAAAGGATTTGCTTTCACAGGGACAGGTGACATTCTAGCCTCTTCTTGCTTGTCCATAGCAATTTGGGAACCTTCTAACAGTCTAAATTGTGTGACTGCTAACTAGTGACTGCTAAATAGTAATAGCAAACTACAGCTGAGATATTGCACTAATGACCTTTAACCCCACCATACAAGTCAGTTATGAAATGGCCCAACAAACCCAACTACCTCAGGCTCAGTTGAAATCGGGTTTCAACATCAGGGCAGTCAGCTGTCAATGCAAAAGAAGCAAAAAACATAAATCTTTAAAGTAAGTCTTTAAAAAAGAGAAGTATCCATTAAATTCTCCCTGTCTCTCACCAGACTGCAGAGCACAGGTTGACAGACTTCCAAGTGACTTCCAGCCAGCATTTGGCTGTCATGTGAACACTTCTTATTTTCCACCTGGCCCACAGAGGCCTGTTTCTGCAGTGGTAAGTGAAACTACTTCCTTCTTGCCACAAAACGTGCAAGGTCCTTGCAGCTTTGGCTGGTGCAGATGGGACTTAGTGAATGGGAAATGCAGGGTATATAGGGAGTAAGACAAGAAACTTGATATTTGTATGTGATTTGAACTGCTTGTTAACATCGGCTTCCTTCTCTAATATGCAGGTTGACTTGACACAAAAGTGTGTAGCCAAAGTTCAGTGCAGCTGCACGTCTAGTGGAAACAAGAGACTTCTGCTTGTAGAGCTGGGACCCTGTACTGCGATACCACCAGTGCTACATGCAAAACAAAATCTGTCCATGTCGGTGAGGAAATGGAGAATGGACAATGGAGAATGGAGAATGGACAGTGAGTATTGGAGAATATGGAGATATATATCATATACGGAGAATGGGCAGTGAGTAATTAAGTCCCCTGCTCTTTCTACAGGCAGCGTGACACAGAGCAGAAATACAGAACATTTTTCTATGGAGATGGTTCTCCAGCCAACTTGTGTGGAAATCCCACCTTCAGATACAGTGAGTGTTGTGTTATGTGAACTGGTAGACAGAGTGTTAGTGTACAGTGCAGCACTGCGTACTGCTGTGGATCTAAGAGTATGTCTTGGAATTAAAAGCTTGTAGCAAACTGGAGGAGAATATCCAGCTTTTGCTTCTGGAAGTCTAACTTGTTTCTAGTGTGAAAGACAAGTGTATTTCCTATCCTGGGAACAAGTATTCACACAGTGCTGTACTGTATCAATTCCAGAAGGAACAGGATGCAAAGTCACATCACTTTGGAGCATGCATGAGTTTCCTGACTAGCAAGACAAATGCTGTCCCTGTTATCCTGGAAAGCTGTTAAAACAGGTGAAGATGCAAAGCCTCTAACAGAAGGCATTTACAGGAAATTGGGATCAGGAAATTGCATGAAGAAGCTGAAACAATTGCAGTTAAAAAAAAAAAAAAAAAAAACCACAAAACCAAAACCAGTTTAGGCAATGGTGTCTACTGTTGTAGCTTCCTCGCATGGTATGCATCTTCACTCCTGTGCTCTGCCATTTTGACAGTGTCTGAAAGCTTTTCTTTCTGTGGGATCCTCTTGTATGCATGAAAGGATTCAGCTGTTTTCAATGTAACATCTCCTTCAGATCCAAACTTAGTAAATCTGGAGAACTACCCTATTCACACTGTTACTGGGAATTTGAAGTAGTGGCTGCAGGAACTGAACAGATCCACTCATGCTGCTTGCATAGTACAGAGAAGTACCCCCAGCAGCAGGTGGGTTGTTCTTTCCTGTTGTCTCGATAGTGATGATTCTTAAATTTTTACCCAGAACATTTTCTCCGATAAGTTTTCTCCAGCCTATTTGATCTGACTGCTGAATTCCTTTTGTGTTGCATGCTGGCTCTCTACAGTATGGCCATTACATCCAGCCATACATCCAGCCATCATAGAATCATAGAATCATTAAGGTTGGAAAAGACCTCTAAGATCATCAAGTCCAACCATCAACTAACACCACCATGACTCCTAAACTAGCCCCTGGAGTGCCACGTCTACACCTTTTTTGAACGCCTCCAGGGTTGACGACTCCACCACCTCTCTGGGCAGCCTGTTCCAATGCCTAACCACTCTTTCAGTAAAGAAATTCTTCCTGATGTCCAGTCTAAACCTCCCTTGACGCAACTTGAGGCCATTCCCTCTCATCCTATCGGTAGTTTCTTGGGAGAAGAGTCCAACACCCGCTTCCCTACAACCTCCCTTCAGGTAGTTGTAGAGAGCGATAAGGTCTCCCCTCAGCCTCCTCTTCTCCAGACTAAACAGCCCCAGTTCTCTCAGCCGCTCCTCATAAGACTTGTTTTCTAGACCCTTCACCAGCCTCGTTGCCCTTCTCTGGACACGCTCCAGCACCTCAGTGTCCTTCTTGTACTGAGGGGCCCAAAACTGAACACAGTACTCGAGGTGCGGCCTCACCAGTGCCGAGTACAGGGGCACGATCACTTCCCTACTCCTGCTGGTCACACTATTCCTGATACAAGCCAGGATGCCGTTGGCCTTCTTGGCCACCTGGGCACACTGCCGGCTCATGTTCAGCCGGCTGTCGACCAGCACCCCCAGGTCCTTTTCTGCCGGGCAGCTCTCCAGCCACTCTTCCCCAAGCCTGTAGCGTTGCATGGGGTTGTTGTGACCAAAGTGCAGGACCCGGCACTTGGCCTTGTTGAACCTCATACAGTTGGCCTCGGCCCATCGATCCAGCCTATCCAGATCCCTCTGCAGGGCCTTCCTTCCCTCGAGCAGATCGACACTCCCACCCAGCTTGGTGTCATCTGCAAACTTGCTGAGGGTGCACTCAATCCCCTCATCCAGATCATTGATGAAAACATTGAACAAAACCGGCCCCAGAACCGAGCCCTGGGGAACACCGCTCGTGACCGGCCGCCAACTGGATTTCACTCTATTCACCACCACTCTCTGGGCTCGGCCATCCAGCCAGTTTTTTACCCAGCAAAGTGTATGCCCATCCAAGCCGTGAGCTGCCAGCTTCTCCAGGAGAATGCCGTGGGAGACCGTGTCGAAGGCCTCACTAAAGTCCAGGTAGACAACATCCACAGCCTTGCCCTCATCTACTAGGCGGGTCACCTTGTCATAGAAGGAGATCAGGTTGGTCAGGCAGGACCTGCCTTTCATGAAGCCATGCTGGCTGGGCCTGATACCCTGGTTGTCCCGCACCTGCCCGGTATCCAATAAAGGGTCACAGGACTCAGGACAATACAAAAGGCAGGGAGCAAAAACAATGGCCAGGTTGATGTCTTCTCTCAAAGCTGCTTTGAATTGAAATTTTAAGAACAAAGAGGACATTTGTAAGGTCACCTTTCTAAAATACAAACAACCTGATCAGACTTTGTCCAGGAACCCCAAAACACAGCAGTATTGCCCCTCTGCAGCAGCCCCCTTTGTCTGGTAGTGAACAGAGTGACTTATGCCTACCACTTTTTAAGGTGAGGAGTGCCTCACCCAGGTGCCTCCTGGAGCATTTGGCAAAGCAGGTAATTAGCTCTGGTTATTATTTGCAAGCCTCAGTTTTGCTGAAGATTATGTTTGTCCTAGAAGCTCAACAGTAGCCTTCTTTGGTGAGTTCTCTGCTTTTTGCTGCAGAATGTCATGGACTTCTGGAGGTGGTATGTCCATGATCTCTGGCAGAGGAGAGGATATGCTACCTAATGAGATTTTTGGCTAACTCTACCATGCTAGTTATCCATTTTGTTGAAGAGAGATCTTTTTTCCCATTCAAACACAAGAACAGATGTAAATCCAGTGAATTTTCATGGTTGTTCAATATGCGTCTGCCTGCATTTTCCACAAGAGACTCCATAATCTCCTGTGGACATCTAAAAACTTGTTTACTCCGTACTGTTGTGTTTTCTCACACACACACATATACGCACCCTTTTAGGAAGCAAGGTCCTTGGAGGGAGAAGTCCAAACTATCCAAATTTCCATGTACCAAAGGAGAATATGGAAAAAAATGCTGAAAAATTTCTGTGTCACTTCCATTTGGATTCTACATCATATAGTTTTCTAAACATAAGCACCCACTCCTGGTATGTTTTCATCAATTGCATGGTTCCTCTTGACATTCGCCTGAATCAGGCTAAACTCTGCCCTTGCTGAGACCATGTGACATGAAGGCCAGGGGGTGGGTTTGGACGTACGCTTCTGCGGCTGGAGACAGCACATGGCCTATTAACCATGCATGTTTTGCAGAAGTTACAGTGCAGAAGGATTGTCGTTTGATGACTAATGTTTTGTTTGATAAGAAGGTCAAGATAAAATATATGCTACATCCTTTGGGGCAGGCTTCTGCAATATCTTTGTGCCTAATGGATTTGCAAAACTTCTGAAGACCTGTTTCAGTGGCAGTTAAGCATGCACGTAATTCTGAAAATCTTACTGAACATCTGCACATCTTTTAAAAACTCTGTGCCCTTGTAACCTCCATAAATGCGTTGTTATATCCATTTTCTGGACACATTTCCCTGTATGTGCCTATATCTAAATAGTGTAATTCCCTCCAGATATGTAAAGCTGGAGTAATGAATGAGTTTTGATGTGATACAACTGCTCTCAGCAGGAGGCAGATGGCAAATACTGATACTTAATACTGAAAAATAAGTTCTAAATACCAAAAAATAAATACTAAACACTAAAAATACTAAATATTAAAATAAATACTACATACTAACTAGTCTAAAAATGAGAGCAGCAATGCTTGTGCATCACTACTGCCCTGATAAGGCATACTGGCCGCTATGTGGATACTCCAAAAGGAAGGACAAAGCTAAAAATATCTGGCTTTTGAGACCACATTATGCTAGTGGGAGCTCAAGGAAGCAAGGTCTGATTCTGAAGCCAGCTTTGCAATATCACGGTAGAATCAGACACCACACAGAGCCTGATGGGATAACAAAAATCACAACAACTACATTAGATTATTGCCAGATGCAGTTTTGGTTGAGCTGGAAAAAAAGAAAGATACCTGGGAAACTGGTGGGTTTCTTTTACCAACTTTGGTTTCTTTGCTTGAGGTTGAAGCTTATTCCCTGGAGATGGCTCCTAATTTCGTCTGGGTGGAGGTTTCTCCATTGGAGGTCTGGCCTTGGCCCTAAGTGTGCCACTTCAGGAGTGGAGGAGGCACAGAGGTAGGCATGGGCTTTGGTTTGGCCTTCCCCTTTGAGACACTACAGATTGCCCGGAGAAGTTATGGATGCCCCATCCCTGCAAGTGTTCAAGGTCAGGTTGGACAGGGCTTTGAGCAGCCTGGTCTAGTGAAAGCTGACCCTGCCCATGGCAGGAGAGGTTCAACTAGATGATCTTTAAAGGTCCCTTTCCAACACAAACCACTCTATGATTCTACGATTACCATGTCCCTGGAGTTCACTGGAGAGGTGGGTTCTGTCTTCCATTGCTGCATGCAGTAATTCAAGAACAACTTGCTTGGTAATGTCTTGCAGAGTTGAGAGTAATGTGTTTTCTTCTATAAAATCAGGAGTGACGGAGCCCAAGTGGCCAAGACAGGAGCAAGAAGCGATCAGTGGTGTTTGGTTTTTTCGGGATACTTAAAATTTGTTTTTCAAGGCCTTTCTTAATGACTGGTGGAGACATATTCTTGAGAGATCAGTTCACTTTTCAGTAACCCTCTGCAAGAGGAAGGAAGGGGGGTGAAGGTCTTACCAGAGTAACTAACAGAATGCATCAAAGCAAAATGAAATTTTAAGCCAGTAAAGCAGAGAGAGGAAGTGAGGAAAGGCTAAAATGACCAAATCCCATCTCAATTCTGAAGGGAGGTGAAAGGCCAAATGGAAATCCAAGCCGTGATGAGCTTCAATGGGAGAGAGACTGGAATCAATGTCTTTTAATAGGGACCCTGAAGTGGACATCCCTGTGCTGTGGTGTGTGCACCACCGAATGCTGCTCAGTACGTGCTTTCTGAACACTCACAGAGAGCTCGGCAATGCTGTGATCACAGCCAAGCTCATGAGATGGGTGGCACTTGTGCTTCTCCAGGCAAAAGGGCAAGGTTGTGAGTATCAGACCAAAATCGCAGCTTTCATTCATGCTCTATGTTGCCAGTCCTTGTAATTTTATGATGATGTATGTACAGACTGGGGAACGAGAGGCTGGAGAGCAGCCCTGTGGGGAGGGATCTGGGGGTTCTGGTTGACAGCAAGCTGAACATGAGCCAACAGTGTGCCCTGGCAGCCAAGAGGGCAAACCGTGCCCTGGGGTGCACCAAGCGCTGCATTGCTAGCCAGGCGAGGGAGGGGATTGTCCCGCTCTACTCCGCACTGGTGCGGCCTCTTCTTGAGTACTGTGTGCAGTTTTGGGCGCCACAGTATAAAAAGGGTACAAAGCTACTAGAGAGTGTCCAGAGGAGAGCCACAAAGATGGTGAAGGGTTTAGAGGGGAAGCCATATGAGGAGCGGCTGAAGTCACTTGGTCTGTTCAGCCTGGAGAAGAGAGAGGAGAGCCACAAAGATGGTGAAGGGTTTAGAGGGGAAGCCATATGAGGAGCGGCTGAAGTCACTTGGTCTGTTCAGCCCAGAGAAGAGGAGACTGAGGGGAGACCTCATCGCGGCCTACAGCTTCCTCACAAGGGGAAGAGGAGGGGTAGGCACCGATCTCTTCTCCCTGGCGACCAATGATAGGACCCGAGGGAATGGCAGGAAGATGTGCCAGGGGAGGTTTAGGTTGGACATTAGGAAAAGGTTCTTCACCCAGAGGGTGGTGGGGCACTGGAACAGGCTCCCCAGGGAGGCAGTCATGGCACCAAGCCTTACAATATTCAAGAAGCATTTGGACAACACCCTCAGACACATGGTGTGAATTTTGGGGTTGTCCTGTACAGGGTCAGGACATGGACTCAATGATCCTTGTGGGTCCCTTCCAACTCAGGACTTTCTATGATTCTATCAAGTTTTCATGGGATTTGCCCAAAGCCTGCAGAAATGAGGGGATTATGGATCCTGGGAGCTTCTGTTTGGGGTTGGTTATATCCTCATAGCTCTGGGGAAAACCTTCACCTGCATGTCTGTATGTCCGTCTGCATGACACACAGATGCATATGGACTCGTTACATTGCTCACTGTGACTGTGTGTGCTCATAAGGGTTGCTGTGCACGTGGTGTTTTGGCTGCGCGTGGCTGAGCGGGGAGAACCAGAGTGCAGAGGCAGGGGTACTTATCACAGTCTTAAGATCTGCATCACCTCACAGCCGTGGCAAGCACTTGGGTCAGGATACCTGGGCCTGACTACCTCTGCTACTGCCTGGGCCACAAGGGACTGGTGGGTTGGTGTCAGCTGTAACCCTGTAGCCCAGTAATACAGTATTGACGTGCTAATAATGGGTTACAGACTTTGAACTGACCTTGCAGGGCCTCAGGCTCAGGCTGGTCAGGCTTGCTCAGTCTGAACTTTTCTTGATCTTCCTGGAGCATTGTTTTTACTAAGTGTAGCTGTATCACTGATTTTTTTTCTTCTGGCCAGGTGGCTATGCCTAATTTGTCTCTATTTTTCCTTTTTTTTTGCACGATACAACCACAATTTTTATATAGATAGTAGGAATCAGTAATTATTCTGTGCAGAATTATTTTTGACTCTAACATAATGCTGTAGTGTGGAGAAATACAGGCCTAGCATGACAGCAGAGGTCTCGCAAGTAAAGGGGCAGGGATCGGTAGAGCGTACGTTTGGAATGATAAGCGATGGGTCACAGCCTTGGCCCTGGAGACCCCACGGCTATAAAACAACTCACCAGTATTTAGTTAAAGTAATGCAGAGCTGGAGCTGGGCGAAACCAGTTTTAGATGTAACAAACAGAGCTAACGTATAAAATGTACTATAGATGGTAAAATCAGATATAACATGGAGCTGCAGACCAATGAGGAAAGAGCAAGGTGTAAAAACATGTTAGCAAACAAACAGAAATGACCCAAAGTGGATCCTAGAGTGAGGAGGAAGAAATCATCAACTTGTATTCCTCTGGGCACAGGACTCCAGAGGCAGGCAGCTCACGGTAACACTTCCACCACAACCACTACTAGATTGAAGCCACGGACCTTAGGGTCCAGAGGCGAGGTGGAAGGGTGAGCATAACACCATGAAACTAGGCAGTGCATGTGTAATGATGATGATGATGATGAAGACCTTTCTGCATAAAAAGAGTCTTTCTTTTTCTGTAATAATTAGATTAGATAATTAGATTGGCATTCAAAACGCTACCTTCCTCAGACCTTGTTAGAATGTGGAACACCATCTGAGCTCTGTGTTGTTCTGGCACTACAGCAGTGGTGGCTAATTGGAGACATTTCCTTTTGGATGGTGCTAAGGAGAGCTTCTTGATGAGCACCTTATGAAATGAGGCCTGTGTATGTTTATTTTCTTTTAAAAGTGTATTATTTTGTAGCAAAGATTATCTTTCAAACGTGAATGGAGCAAGGTACCCCCTTGCAGTGTCAGTCACTCCAGGGCTTTGTCATACACAAACTGCTGCTCTCTCCTGGTCAGATCCCACCTATGTCAGCTGCCCCTTCTGCTCCACTGCTGATTCCTTAGGGACTCATCCAAACTGGCCTGAGTAACGCCAGGTCCCTCCCAGCTACATCCAGAGCCAGCTGCAAAGGGTCACCTTAGGAACAGACATCTACAGCTTCACCCACCAGTGCCCTGTGCCCTGAGCTGCACGGCCCCCAGGGCAGGGAGCGCCTTGTCCCCAGCTGCAGGGGGGCTTTCTTTTACCATCTGACACAAAGCCTTCGGACATTCCTTTGTCTGGGTGCTAGGAGGTCACAAATTGCTTACACATGGCCTCACACAAACATGCCTACACAGAGCAGCCCAAGCGTATGGTAGTATCTGGACAGACACACAGCCACCACTCAACACCTGCATATGTATTTGCCTAAGAACTGTCAACGGTAGCAAGATGGGATGCCATTTGATGGCTCAGCACCATTTCTAGGGTATTCCCTGAGGGATTTAGATCTGGTCATAATGTCACAATTTAAAACAGCCTAAAAATATGTACTTGGAAATTGAAATATCACATGAAGAATGGTTCTTTCTTCCTCCGAGTTTGTCGTGCTGTGTGCTTTCCTGGCCTTATCTGCTGTATGCATAATGGTGTAGTATAATAATATAAATTATTGTGCATCTTTCCTTGGCAGGGTGTGAAATCTGCAGAGCAGTGTGTAAGCTTTGGAGGACAGCTTGGAGACAGGGACTGTGTTACAGTCCCTGCTCTGAGGACAGCTGTCTCCCAGCATCATGCTATATCTCTTCTGCGGCAGCGGCGGTCTTTGTGGTTCAGGGAAGCTCCAGCTCTTTGCTGCTCCTTTGCCCTGGGGATGGGAGGAGTGGTGACTGGGGACTGCAGAGGTACAGGAAGGACTGTGGAGAGTGGAAGAGAGGTTTCTTTTCTTTGTGCCTTCCTCAGGAGCTGAGTTCAAAGCAGGTTTCTGACCACTGCTGAGTTGCTTGGGTGGAGCCTGTGTCACCCTGGTGTCACCCCATCCTAGATGGGGTCCCTCGGCCCCCAGTGAGGGGATTGAAAGGGTCCCTCCCCGCAGCCCATTCTGTGCCCTAGCAGAGGAGCTAGAAGGAACATCAGTTTCTCATGGAACCTAAAGGCAGCACAGATGGACACTGCTGCTTGCTTTTCTGTGGAGTTCTCTGTAGGAAGCCACATGGCTTCTCCATACAGGCACACCTGGAAGCTAAAGTCCAGCTTCATAAAGATGCTCCAGACTTGGAAAGGCTCTGGCCTCAAACAATCCAGCTCGTCTGACTCCAGAGATGGCTACTTAATGCATAACATGACAGTCTTCACACAGCATCATATGGCAAAGGGTGGCCATTGCTTTCCACAGCCTTATGGCTTCCCTTCTCTAGACAGCCACCTGTGGAGCCTCCTCTCTTGCCTCAATGCCTCATTGCAGCCACCTTCAGCCAGCCTTCTTTCCCCATGACTCGGGGAGCTAAACAAAGGGACTGAAGGTGTCTCAAACTACCACCATGGGGTATTAAGGAACACAAACACACCACTAACCTAGGGAGGCTACATCAGTACGTACATGAATGATTTACACTCATCTACAAGTTCTCTCCATTTGAAGGATGATGGAGTATCACTGGCATCCATAATAGAAAGAGGCAAATGTAAGATTTCTGCTGTTTTCATTCATAATCATCCACCCAAGATGCTTGGAGCTGGACTAGTCAGTCAGCTCAACCATCCAGATGGATGCCACCAAACCAGTTAAACAGTTTTTCATTCTTTGTAAGCATCAGGTTGAGCAAAGCCCTTCCCTTGATAGGAAGCTGTCATGAGTGTACTCCAGAAATGTCCCGGATTGTTTGTGCTCTGCTGTATTGTCCCTCTATAAGATAGCAGGGTGGTTAAAGTCCCCCATGAGGACTAGGGCCTATGAGCATGAGGTTTCTTCCAGCTGTTTGAGGAAGACCTCATCTACTTCTTCCTGATCAGGCAGTCTGTACGGATACCCACCTCACATCACCCATGTTGGTCTGCCCGCTAATCCTGAGCCATAAGCTCTCAACCAGCTCATTGTTCACCCCAAGGCAGAGCTCCACAGATTCCAGCTGCTCTCACATAAAGGGCAACACCTGCTCACCACCTTCCCAGCCTGTCCTTCCTAAAGAGTTTGCATCCATCCATTGCAGCACTCCTGTCATGTGAGCTTTCCCACCACATCTCTGTGACCTCAATGAGATTGTAGCCCTTTAACGGCATGCAAACTTCTAATTCCTTCCATTTGCTCCTCATACTGAGTGTATTAGTGTTCAGGCACTTCAGAAAGGTGCACCACAGTCATGCTGGTGTCCCAAGAAAAGATGAGATCTTCCCCCATGATGTCCTCTCAACACTTCCTTATTTGTGGGTAGGCCTCAATCTGCCCTGTTCTGTTGATTTGGAGGACTCTTAACCACATCACTCTGCACCTTTGCTTGCCAGACCAGTCCACCACTTCCTCACTTGAATGTGGTTAATCATCTCCCTCCTATCTTATTCCTATTCTCCTCAGGTTGGCCAGCCTGTTAGCAAAGATGGTTTTTTACCCCATTTTGTCAGGTGGATTCTACTCCTCCCTACCAGTCCTTGACCCCTAAAGAGGGTCCTGTGGTTTTAAAGTCAAACCATTGTCAGTGACACAGCTGCACAACAAGGTGCTGAACCTCAAGATCCATCCACTCCTTAAGCCTTTCCACTTCAGCAGTAGGATCAAGGAGAAAACCATCTGGGCCCCCCTGACCTTAACCCTCACCCCTGGAGACATGCAGTCACTCTTGATATACTCAGAGACTCTCCTGGCAGGATTGTCAGTGCCCATGTGGGCTAACGTCAAGGGGTAATAGCTAAGGGCTGAACAGTCCTCGGCAACCTCTCCCCAGGATCCCAGATCTAAGCCCCCCATGAAGCAACAAACCTCCCTAGAGAGCAAGTCCAGTTGCCAAATGGGCCCTCTGTTCCCCACAGGAGGGAATATTTGTAATGAAGTTTAATAATGGGCAATATTGGTTTTTAAAAAATACATATATAGCATTAGACCATTAAAACCAATGTGAAGTTCACTATATTTCTAATTGCAAACATTTATTTAAATACATAACTTGTATATACCCACACGCACTGGTTTTCAATGGCATTATAGTCCTTGAGCTCATATGTGGTATCTTAAAAAGATCTTTTGGCTTTAGTTTCTCAAAACATGTCATATTAGATCACTTTTAACCTTAGTAGCAGTGGAGTACACGGCAGAAAGTACAGTGGTATTAAAACTTGTCCATACAATAGTAGGCATGGCTTGAAACAAGTCAGTCATTCTTCCTGTGATGCTCTCTTCCACCAATCCCCACTTTACTCTTTCTTCTACATCTCCTTTCATCTTTTCCTTCTCTTTCATTTTCCCCCTTTCTGCCAGTGACATTCTTTTTGCATCCGGAGCTGCTTGCATCCAGAGCTGCTTGACCTGTACTCTTCTCTGAAAAAAAAAGAAAAAAATAAAAAAAACCAACCCATATTTCTTTGGATGACCTTCAGTTTCTCTGGAACAATAAACTGGAAGCAGGTACAAGACTTGAGGAAGTTCCTATTTTGGCATAGTTTATCAAATGTGATGTTAACAGACCCAGCTCTCAGGTAGCTGTGGCTACCTGCTCACTTACCTATAAACTTCCTAGCAAACAATGACCACATATGGGAGTGCAAATGATACTTGTTTCCTCTAGTAAACATATCTGAGAATGTATTAATCCTGCAGTTAATACTGACTATTAGTTACTTCAGGACTCAATTAAACATTGAGAGTTTTGCTCACTCACAAGGTACAAAATAAATGCTAATCCCATTGCCCTACAGTGAAAAGCACAGGAATCAGGCAACAGGGGGGGAGGGCATCAGAGGCTCTCAGAGCAACAGATTGAATTGCTCAACCTGGTCTCAGGGAATTTTAGGTCATTTTAAATCAAGGACAACCATGGGAGAGAAAAAAGAAACAAAACAAAGGAACAAACAAAAACCTTTCTACCTCAAAATTAACTAGAAAGGAAGACACTACTTAAACAGAAATTTCTTTATTGCTGAGAAAAATTCTGCCTATAGGAAGACATTTGCACTTGTTCTGAATTGAATTCACTGAATCTGAATTAAATAAAATTTGGAATTTGCCGTACAGGAAAGGGATTACTACAAAAAGCAGCAGTAACTTACATAATTACTAGTTAACATCCTAGCATCACCCAACTGTTTCCCTAACACGTTACATTTTTAAAGACAAGGTAGTAAAATTCTGTTTTCTAAATGAATGTAATTTTTTTTCATGTTTAAGTCCTCCAGCGTACAGCTGCCGTATTACCCACCATTTGTCCTTGTAGTTTGATGTCTATTCTATTCTATTCTATTCTATAACAGTTTGATTCTACTCCGAGCCCATACTGGTAAGCATGTATGTTTGACATAACTTATCTCCAGTGGGACAGACCCCACTATCTCCAACACACAGGGTTTTACATGTATCCAGGTTTAAAAGTCCCATCCCAGGCAGCCACTAAAAGAGAGATCAGTCATAGAACTTCTGTGAATGCAGCAGTTCTGTATCCACTTTCACATTTGACAGATTTCAAATTCAATCTATGTGAGCATCTGATATAATTAAAATAGTATAATTTCTACCATGCTAGTCTTCTACTGCTACATGGCATGTGGTGTGTGTAATGTGGCCTCATTTTTATCAGCACAAATATGGTTTCCAAGAACCACAGTAGTGTGGTATCAACACCGCCATGCATAAAAGTCAGAAATGTCATTGATTTCTCTTCTAATATACAGATGGAGGTGTTTAAGAGGTAGAATTTGTACGGAAAGCTCCATTCTGCCTAGCTTATTAGATCTATTGTGGTCCTTCAGCCGGGAAAGTTGTCTATTGATGTCCACAGTAGCTAACCTTAGTCTTAGAGACAGTATTATTTCCTTTGCTCTGCACTCACCTTAAAGATTCTTCTCTCTTGAAACTGAGAGTAATGACACAGTAGCAGCTCTCTTAAAGCTGGTGGGTTTACAAAAAACACAGCTATTCAAGTGAATGAACTGAACGTTCTTAGCTTAGGAAGTGCAGGCTAGATGAGAGGACAGTGAGGTGGATTGAGAACTGGCGGAACGGCAGAGCTCAGAGGGTTGTGATCAACGGCGCAGAGTCTGGTTGGAGGCCCGTAACTAGCGGTGTTCCCCAGGGGTCTGTACTGGGTCCAGTTCTGTTCAACATATTCATCAATGACCTGGACGAGGGGATGGAGTGTACCCTCAGCACGTTTGCTGATGATACCAAACTGGGAGGAGTGGCTGATACAGCAGAAGGCTGCGCTGCCATCCAGCGAGACCTGGACAGGCTGGAGAGCTGGGCCGAGGGGAACCGAATGAAATTCAACAAGAGCAAGTGTCAGGTCCTGCACCTGGGGAGGAACAACCCCACGCACCGGTACAGGTTGGGGGTTGACCTGCTGGAAAGTAGCTCTGCTGAGAAGGACCTGGGAGTGCTGGTGGACAGCAGGCTGACCATGAGCCAGCACTGTGCCCTTGTGGCCAAGAAGGCCAGCGGGATCCTGGGGTGCATCAAAAGGAGCATGGCCAGCAGGTCGAGGGAGGTTATCCTCCCCCTCTGCTCAGCCCTGGTGAGGGCACATCTGGAGCACTGTGTCCAGTTCTGGGCTCCCCAGTTCAAGGACAGGGAACTGCTGGAGCAAGTCCAGCGGAGAGCTACGAAGATGATCAGGGGACTGGAGCACCTCTCTTATGAGAAAAGGCTGAGAGACCTGGGTTTGTTTAGCCTGGAAAAGAGAAGACTTGGGGGGAGGGGGGGATCTTATCAATGCTTACAAATATCTAAAGAGTGGGTGTCAAGAGGATGGGGCCAGACTCTTCTCAGTGGTGCCCAACGACAGGACAAGGGGCAATGGGCACAAATTGGAACACAGGAAGTTCCAGCTGAACATGAGAAAAAACTTCTCTACTGTGAGGGTGACAGAGCACTGGAAGAGGCTGCCCAGAGAGGCTGTGGAGTCTCCTTCTCTGGAAATATTCAAAACCCACCTGGATGCGGTCCTGTGCACCCTGCTCTGGGTGAACCTGCTCAAGCAGGGGGGGTTGGACAAGATGATCTCCAGAGGTCCCTTCCAACCCCAACCATTCTGTGATTCTGTGATTCTTATTTAAATTCCTTCATATAACACATTTTACTGGTCCATTACAAAGAAGACATACCCAGGTCAGTACGCATGCAAAACCACTGCACTCATATAGTAATGACAGTCAGACTTACCCAGCAACCCCAAGCACTCCTGCCTATGCCGCTCATTCCAGGATTTCCTTCTGCAAGTCTCACTGCAAGTGAAGACTTCATGACAACGCATGCAAGGTGATAGCTGAACACCAACTGAACGTCCACACTGATAGCAGTATTTAAAGAATGGTAGTCTAGAACAAAGGTATTTGTAAAATAAAAGCACATTATTGTTTGTTTAGGGTTTTCCTCAAGGTGACAGCATGTTTGCAGATCATGGTAAAACTAAATCAAAATGGCTACAGTATCGAAATAATGTTCAACAATAATGTTCAACAATAAAAAAACAGGAGACTCTGTAGCTTATCACAGGAGTCTGTGGGGAACAGACTGCATACCAGCTGCAAAGCCATCCCCCAGAAAAGCCAAGTGTCCTAGTGGGAAACATGCCCAAGCCTTTACCAAACCAACACCTACAGCCCGACATACGCTAACTAGCACACCGTGTGCTTTAGTGTACTCATGACACTGGGTCTGGAGATGTCCATTTTCAAACTGGCAGGCAGACCAGATTATATATGGCCAGATATAACAAAGCCAAGCTGGTAAACTTAAAAAAAACCCTCAGAGAACCCCCTGGAATACTGCAGAGACAAACGGGGACACTCACAGGCCACTGCATCACAAGAGTTATTCCGAAGTTGGAACATAAAACGAAGAGTGCTTGGGCTAAGGCTTTCAGTGGGACTGGGAAGTAGAGTGTTAGATCTAAGTGCAAGCTGCGCTACGTATTTACATCCTTTTTAAAGCATTTAAGAATCCTTTCCCAATATCTACCAAGTTTCACTGAGGTTTCATCTGTCTCTGCAAGTCATCGCTGAGATGTATTTGTAAAAACTTTGTGTCCTACTTTAACCTTCCAGATTTTATTTTCGTTCACCTTATGTTCTTCTGGCTATTTCTGCATCTTATGCTATTATTGATCCATCTCGGTTCAACAACAATGCTACCTCAAAATTTCTGGCTTCAAAAGTGCACCAGTTCCCGACACCTATGTTACTTCCTCTTGATTCAGATACTGAGACAAAGTTCAGAAGCCTGTGAATTCCCTGCAGTACGAGAAACTAATGACAGAATTCAGTATCCTTGAGGCAAGTATTTCCATTAGTATTCAAACTTTTGTTAATACACAGTTCCAAGAATAACATTCAAATTGTACAAGTCATTCCTGCAATTTCTGGAGAAATGTAAGCTACAAAATTTGTATGGGCCTAGTTCTCAACATTTGCATGCTACTCAAAGGTACTGATGTCATTAATTGGTTTAAAACACGAGGACACACTGCTTCCCACAAGAAGACTGAATATTACTCAGACTCTCATGGCAAAGTCTGAAGCTGAAAAAGAGTGATGAAAGAGTCTCAGAGCAGAGAAAGAAGCTAACTGCAGCGATAAGTCTGGGTAGACTAGAGAGGAAAATTAGAAAGGAGAAAAACGGCAGGGTGACAACAGTTTTGGTGAGGAAAAAAACCAGGGCATATTATTTTTGAGTAAGAACAGTCAATACTTGAGTGCAGTATCTCTGCCCTACCTCACTTCTTCCACATGATGGCTCCCTTCTTTCTTCTTTGAAACACGCACATGAACGGCTGAATCCACTACACCAACAAAAGGGGGCACCGAGGGAAACAAAAATCAGTATTCTGACTTGAGAATTACAATACTAGTCACAAGACCCACCTTCACTAAAAGTCTGCTTGGCTCTGCCTACTGTATAAAATTTGAAGATACATAATAAAATGCATCTTCCATCAACAAGCTTCAGAAGCCACGAAAAAAGGAGACAAGTTGCTACATCACAGCCAAGAGGAAGAAACCATACAGATAATTTACTCTTATTTCCTGCTTGTGAAAAGCCACAGAGTCACAGGTTCTGCTGAACTGCAAAGGTAACAATCTTATATTCAAAGTTCACTTCCCAAGCGTGATGCATCTTCTGCCCTAAAGACTGGTATTCTGACACCTAGATTCTAAGCCTGATTTCACCACACATTTGAGCACCACTGAGGATGTAACTTCAAATCATCTTAATTTATATATTCATTGTTGCTACTGTAATAGCAGAAGAGCATTGATACAATGAGAGTCTTAGGAAAGAACCTGAGACTAAGTTGCCATAAGGAATGAAAATATGCTAGATGTCCGCAGTCACCACTGCATGCATCCCATTCCCTGCACTAAACACAAAGCAATTCCAAGGTTCTCCCATGAAAGAGGAGGAAGCTCCCTCAATCACTCCCTAACACATGGTAATAGATCTTGTACAGGGATTTACCAGGAAGCAGCTGACAGGCACTAAACTCATATTCAAATTTTCTTCACAATGCCTTCTTCATTCTCTTTAATGTTTGTGGAAACCTTACAACTCCTTACCAAACATGTAGGAGCAGTTTTTATTAGGAGTTACCTTTTCAGACAGTAACACTGGAATTATAACAATAAATCCCCCTTCACAGCAGATGATGCTACCCTTAATCTTGAATCACTCTTAGGCTTGAACTAACATTTCTTGGATCTTCTCAGCTCTTCTTGATCCCACTCTTTCTCTTTCAGGATGACACGCTCACGGAGCTTCGCTGTAATGTGTTCCAGCAGTGATCGGCGTGTTTGAAAAACTTCCTGCTCAGATGCTGACAGTATGTGGTATGGTGTGTGAGCAATTCTCCTATCCTGCAACATACCATGAATTAATCCACTAATGTATGGGGACACTAACACCCAAGTGTTTCAGAGTTAAAGACAACCCATTCCAAAAGCACAGCATCATCCCTGCTGGATCATGGCTTGGAGCTCAGTCTGTGATATGGGGCACAGGACATGTCCAGGTGATACGTTCTATTTGTTCTAATTATCAGTTTGGTGAGTGCTCAACAAGTTAACTAAAACAATCTTCAAATGTTTCTTCAAGGGGCTGGGTTCAATTTCATAGAATGGTTTGGGTTGGAAGGGACTTTTAAAGGACCTTTAGTCCAACCCCCCCTGCAATGAGCAGGGACATCTTCAACTAGATCAGGGTGCTCAGAGCCCCATCCAACCTGACCTTGAATGTTTCCAGGGATGGGGCATCTACCACCCCTCTGGGCAACCTGTGCCAGTGTTTCACCATTTTGTAAAAAATGTCTTCCTTATATCTAGTCTAAATATCCTCTCTTTTATTTTAAAACCATTACCCCTTGTCCTATCGCTACAGGCCCTGCTAAAAAGTCTGTCTCCATCTTTCTTATAAGCCCCCTTTAAGTACTGAAAGGCCACAAGAAGGTCTCCCCAGAGCCTTCTCTTCTCCAGGCTGAACAACCCGAACTCTCTCAGCCTTTCCTCACAGCAGAGGTGTTCCAGCCCTCTGATCATTTCCATGGCCTTCTCTGGACCCGCTCCAACAGGTCCATGTCTTTCCTGCGCTGAGGACCCCAGAGCTGGACACAGTGCTCCGGGGGGAGGTCTCATCAGAGCGGAGTAGGGAGGCAGAATCACCTCCCTTGACCTGCTGGCCATGCTCCTGGTGATGCAGCCCAAGATATGCTTGGCTTTCTGAGCACACATTGCCAGCTCATGTCCAGTTTTTCATCCACCAGTACCCCCAAGTCCCTCTCTGCAGGGCTGCTCTCAATCCCTTCATCCCCCAGCCTGTATTGATACCAGGGGTTGCCCCGACCCAGGTGCAGGACCCTGCAGTTGGAAGCTGCCCTCATCTTGCAGAGCTCCTCTCCCAGTACTTCTGGAAGCACCAAGACCTTTCTTGGAAATGAAAAGACAGCTAGAGGGCACTGCGTGTCCACCATTATGTTCCTCAATTCCCCATACTGATTCCCCGTAGCGAGTGCCAGCAAGGAGAGTATAGACAAAAGTCCAGAGCAAGGCAGGAAAGTAAGCAAGGTACCTGGAGTATGGTAATCAAGTTTGACCTGTGATTACAGCTATAAATTGCTTAATTTATTTTCCTGTTTGAAGATCAGCTGCCATTGCAAGCAAAGAAATCACAATTTAATGTCTACATAGAACATTGGCGTGGTATGCAAAAACCCTCGTTAGCTCTAAGCAGGCTGCTCTGTGAACGAGGTGCACCATTACTTTTTTTCTTTTCAGAACAACTACTGTTTATGTTCCAGAGGTAAGCAATCTGCTTGTCATGTAAGCTTTCTTGTTAGTAAGAAAGCTATAAAAAACAAACTTGCATTAGTTCTAATTAGAACTGTCACAGAATCCCAGACCTTTTAAAAGTTTTTTTAAACAAATAGATCCAGGAAAAAAAGCATCAGGCAGAAATTTATTAGTTATACCTCACAGTAAGATTCTTTTTATAAGGGATTAATTAAGGATGACTTTAGTAAATCCCTTTATTTATTTAGTAAATATATATATATTAGTTATTTTATATAAAAATATATAATACATAATACATATTTTAACGTATGTTTTATTTAAATATATATCTTATTTAGGAAATCCATTATTTTAAAGTTTGATCAATAATGTCCTATCATAGCTTCCAACACATCTAAAATTACCATAATATATAACCCATAATAACTTCTCCTGACTTGACTGTAGCCTCATGGAAATACATATTACTTTTGGTTTTAATGCCTGGGTTTAAGATTACAATTAACTCTTTCCAATCCAATTATGAATGGAATCTTACTACAATATGTGACAGCAAGGATTGTCTTCACAGGCAAAACTATTAGAGGTATTCAGACTTTAAGTGATTGATGGTTCATTTGGTGCTGAACTGAGTCTCACAACAAATGAAGGGAAAAAGCAAATTTCCACGGAAGTTTCTGAAGAAGGCCCTAGACAATTCATAAGGACACAACAAGCCGTGTATTTGAATGGATGCAAATGCACAGTACTTTCAGATATGGGAACTGAAGTCATACCTGATAATATTTATAATAGGCATAGTCAACAGCTGTTCCCACAGCTTTTCTCTGTCCTTCCCTAAGAGTAACTGGTGCAAGGATATCTGCGCCAGCTTCAAGCAGCTTATCAACCTGAAGAAAGCAAATCATTACACATCCAAGCAAAAAGAAAACCTTTCCAAAAAATTGTGTTCACACCATACCTAAAGAGACAGGACTTAGCATCAGAGCTTAATCTCTATTTGTGAGACTATTTTGTGCACCAAACCATGCATTTCTTCCGCCCCTTTAGAGCTGATGATGAATTGTCAAATCTAAATGTGTTTTGTAAGTAAAACCTTCTTGCAGGCAGTTGCTGTTTGTTTCTGGGTATCTCACAATCTTGCAGCAACAAATGAAGCAGGGACAACTAGTGAGGGAGGGGGCAGAACAGAACCCAGCTGGGGAAATTGCCTCCGTTCCCAGGCCCCTCAGCTGCAGCCTTCCCCACCTCCACTCTGAATGAGATCAGCCCTGTGTTCCCTGGGATGAGGAGAAAAACTCCAATTTTCACAAGGCCAAATGCTGCCATTGACCTCATCAGAGGTGAGAAAGTGCACTCATCACAAGTGACATTGACGACTTTTCAGTAACAACCAACACAACACATCTCTCTTCATGTGGATGCTGGTTGTGTTTATAAACAAGGTAACAGTCACATTTGACAGGGCTGTGGGCACTACAACAATCCCATTTGACTTTAATGTAGTTTTTCCTCTTCTACACAAGGAGGTTATCATCCTCTTTACTCAAACATGAAAATGAATTTCCATACAAAACCCCTGTTCCTCAGGACAGAAACAAACAGCATTAGGAATAAACACAAATTAATTGTTCTGGGGAAAAAAAAAATCAGCTTACCCATTAAAGAGAAAGAGGACTCAATGCACCTGACAAAAATCACTGTTTTTCTGAAGTTTAAAAAACCCAACAAACACCCAGGTGTTATCTTACCAAAGCAATCCTCTGTGCTGTTGTTCTCTGCTGTTCATACGCCGTACTGACAGCTGCACAGAGGGCACTTCTTACCGCTCCACTTAATGGCAGATTTGGGTCAGCCCCATGTTTGAGGAGTTCAACCACTGCCTGCAAATGTGCATATGCAAATGTGACAAATTAGTGACTGGAGAAGCCATTATTGACAGTTCTACAGCAGGAAAGTGAGACCTAGCCAGATCAGTCAAGACCCTAAAGCTTTACAGTATTTACCACAGCACACTCGGAGTATCTGCTAGTATCTGTCATAGCTTGAGTAGCACACAAAAATTTAGTCCACTGGACAGTAGTTTTCAATTCTTTTAGCGTGAATCATAATGTCATCATGGAATACTTTACCAAACAACAGTATCAAAGACAGGAGAGGGTAGCTTTAAAAATCACCTGGTCTGATTCAGAAAGTGTATTTTTTTAAAAAAACACTTTACCACAAAGATAAGGATTAGATAGGTTGATCACTTACAACCTATTCGATCATTACTTCATCAGACGCTAGCCTCTGAGAAGGTGGGAGAAGCAGTAGAAGCTGTTGGATATGGCACTTTCTATTTCATTCAAAATCATGAAATTTAGATTTTTGTGTTGCAAGAAAACACTTTTGCCCAGAAAAATACCACAACCGTCTTAAAAATGATGAAGACAGTGTAAGGAAAAAGGTTCAGGTTCAAACACTTGATGCAGAATCTATTTTATGTTGTATGCAGTTGTAGCCACTTCTATTATAACCCCTTCCATAGTCCACACTCTAGCTCCATATTATATTGCATCCAGTTTTATTTTAATAGATATTTGATACCCTTCCAGTGAAGGAATATAGTTAAAGAATAACAACACACAACAGACATTTTCTATTATGTTCTACCATTTATCCTACGTAAAGTATAAATTTTGTAGTGACAGAACAAAAGGTAGAATGTTGATTTCATCAAAAATAACTGAAAACGGTTTCCCCCCAGCTTTGCTCATGGCTGTGCTTCCAAGAGAATGCTTCTCTGGATTATTTGTGTGCTTTTGTGCTGGAAAAAAGTAAGCAGGGAAGCAGAAATCACACGCCAACCCCGCCCCTTTCAGCTTATCTGAACTGTTAGGCTACAGTCAGTCACACTTGCCCCCTTACAAGTGTTCTTGCCACGGCCGTGTGTGCTGGGCTGCACAACAGGTGAGCTCTGAGGGGAGCCAGGGTGCCACTCGCACCCCATCATTCTCCTGCCTTGCTTTCCACAAAGAAGATGAGCCAGGAGCCTGGACACACAGAGCTCTATTCAAAGAGAGGTAGCACTGCAGACACATCTGCTTCATCACCTGCTTTGGCTGCATATCTTCTCTTGCACCATGCTGGCTGCTGTGGACCTGCTCTTACGGGCCCAGTGTGGGCAGCAGGGAGTCCATTCCCTGCTCAGGAAGACAGGTGCTAATTTCACACATGGAATTCTACTGCGTGAACTGTAAGCCTCATCTGTGGAGTGCTGAGCCTCATTACAACCAAATCCTTTCTAAGACTGATCATTAATCTTTTCATAGAACAGCATACACTTTTGTCTTATACCCAGAAGCAAGTGTTTTGGTGTTTGGTTGGGTTGCTCCGGGCAGGGAGGTAGACTGTAAGAGTACTGAATGTCCTTGTGATTCATAGAATGAACACAGCTCTCCAAATGCTAGTCCCTTCTGAGTCCTACCCAAATACTTGTGGCTACCTCATACTATAGTCCTTTAGGACTCCTCTAGTTCGGCTCATGAAACATTCGTAGGTTTGAAAGAAAAGTAAAAACTTTATTATTTTCACTGAAAATGTATGATTGCAAGCACCCCTCATTATGTAGTTTCGCTGTCATCAGAGAAGGCAGACATGAATGGAGAAGTACACACAAAAAATGAAGGAACTTAAAGATGCTCACCAAGTCATTCCCACTGGCAATTGCTAAGGAAAGTGGTGAGTGGCCACTCCACAATGTGTTTGGATTTGCCTGATGCATTAAAAGGAGGCGGATAACATCTCTGGCATGCTTTGTAGGCAAGTGCGGTAGAAAAAGGTAGACTTAGATCATAATAAAGTTAACTTTTTAATATTAAATTTAATAATAATAGTATAATTAATAAAATGAGCGGCATAAAACACATGCAAACCTTTCACCTAAACTATGTTACAGTAAAAATATACATCCACTTTCTCATGACTGAGAACCCCAAGCATAGTGGTTACACACGAAACCTCTTCACAACCAATTATCAAATCTCATTAATCCTGCCACCAGAAGGAACATGTAGGTTTGCTTCTGAAGAAGCAGGTCTCCTCTCTCAAATACCTTTCTCCAACTGTGTGCATCACAAATCTGCTAGAAGAATGTTACTATAGTACAAAATCAAATGCACAGAGGTTAGTGCATGCCAAAACAAAGACTGTCCAAGTTCAAACTGGCCTTGTGGATGATTAAATTAATGGCCAATTAACCAATGGAAACTCAACTAAAGGAGTTTCTTTTGTCAAACAGGACTCCAAAGATTTAAGAAATGTTTTTTCCTCAGGTGCTAATAGATTTTTAATCAGTAGAACGCTAATAATTCAGTAGAAAAGTTTATTCCTGTTATTCAATCAACTCCTTATGTATGTACGTGAAATGTCTTCACTGCCGTTATGTCATTTGAGATTAGCTTAGAACAACTCCCTATGAGCAGAGCCTCAGATGCTATGATCTTACCTCACTGTTATCCTCTCTTTCACACGCAATATGCAATGCACTCCTTCCACCTTCTTCAGGGACAGGACCACTATAGGAGGAAAAGTACTCTTGTGGTGGTCCTGCTTCATTTTTCAGTTGCAAAGTGACGCCACCTGTCAAGTTGGCTTCTCTGGCTTGAGGCTGAGGAATTTAAGTGAAATTATGTGCACATTTGCAACACAGCTTAGAGACAAGTTAACAGAAAATAAACCTGCCTGGTCACCCATTGGTCTGGATCTCAATCATGGACAAGACTTTTTCAGCCCCGCAAAAACAACAGCCACCCTTTTTCTACTTTTGTCTCTACATTCAGATCTCATCTGCTAGACTGTTTTCGCACTGCACGCTAGGAAGTTTAATAAAACCACCGGAGAAGTCTAGGGAAGGCAAATTTGAGAGATAGATGTTAATATTTACTGGTCCAAATGATACAGTGTACAGAGTGGGAGGGGAGAAGCAAGCTTTCAGGCACCAAGGGCCGCTTTGAGTCAAGCTTGTTCACATGTCATTCATTTAACGTCTATGAACATAGGGTCACCAGATCAATATAAAAAACAAAAGTGATATCTGAGAAAGTAAATCTTGCCCACACTGTGTCTGGGCATTCTGTAACTAAGTACTGTTGATAAATAGGTATTAAGTTCTCCTGTTTACTACTTAAGGACAAAGTACTAAAATACAAACTGACAAAGCCATCTAAATCTCCCTGTCCTGCAGACATTCACCTTAGTACTTGTCATGACAAGATAAATTTTATCAGTCTAGTTACATAAGCCAACTCCTTTTTTAAGTGACTGGGACCTGATGGTATGCCAGGGAGCTGGCCAATGTCATTGTAAGACCACCCTGGTTATCTCTGAATGGTCATGGCGAGCAGGGGAGGTTTCTGAGGAATTTCTTTGCATTTCTGGCAAAATGGAAGGAAGAACCAGGGAACTACAAGCTGGTCAGCCTCACCTCGGCCTACGGGAAACTGATGGAAAAATCTTCTGAGAAGCCATCTCCAGACATACTACAGGATAAGAAGGTGACTGGAAGCAGTCAGCATGTGCTTGCAAGGAGAAATCATGCCTGACAAACATGATAGCCTTCTACAATAAGATGACCAGCTTGGTGAAAGATGGGAAAGCAGTGACTGTTGTTTACCTTGACTTTAGCAAGGCTTTCAACACTGTCTCCCATAACAGCCTCATAGACAAGCTGAAGAAGCATGGACTAGACAACTGGACAGTGAGGTGGATCATGGGTTGTGATCAGCAGCATGAAGTCCAGCTGTGCTATACCCAGGGGCAGATACTGAGGCCAATACCATTAAACATCTTCATTAATGACCTCAATGCTGGGACAGAGTGCACCCTCAGCAAGTACACAGATGATACAAAACTGGGAAGAGCGGTTTAATGCACCACACAGTTGTGCTGCTTTTCAGAGGGACCTGGACAGGCTGGAGAATTGGGCAGAGAGGAATCTTTTTAAATTCAACAAAAGGAAATTGTTGTATTCCTTCCCTGCACCTGGGGAGGAATAACTCCAGGCACCAGTACATGCTGGGGGCTGACCAGATGGAAAAAAACCAGATGGAAAAAAACCTTCTAGAACAGGACCTGGAGGTCTTGGTGGACAAGTTGAACATGAGCCAGCAGTGCACCCCTGCAGCAAGGAAGGTTAACAGCATCCTGGGCTGCATTAGGGAAAGTGCTGCCACTGGAACAGGCTGCCCAGAGAAGTTGTGGAGTCTCCACCCTTGGAGATACTCAAAACCCAATTGGACTAGATCCTGAGCAACCTGCTATAATTGATCCTGCTTTGAGCAGTGGTGTTGTACTACACAATCTTCAGAGGTCCCTTCCAATCTTTCAATTGTTCTGTGACTACGTGATTTTGTTACTACAACTTAAAGTAATTTCTCAGGTAACAAATGCCAGAAAATGCACGTGTTGCTGGTATAGCTCCATCAGCAGTAGAGAATTATCATCAAAAATGGCAACGCTAACTAAAAAGTGCCATACTACCAAAAAAGTCTAGGTCTGCTGGGCTGACCTTCCGCAACCTGGAGGCACAGCAAATGCTGCGGGACTCTAGCAGAGACAGCCTGGGTTCAAGGAAAAGAGAAATAAGGAAAGAAAAGAAGTATTAGGCCAGCTCCATGGAGATGAAACAAGCAAGTCCCACCACAGATGTATCTGTTTCTGCAGTCATATCTTCAGACATTTGTACTGGACTACACACAAGAGACTTCTAAACTCTGCCTTATATAAGGCCTAATAGCAAAATGTTCTGGGGCACCCGAAACAGAAGGATATGTTTACTGCAACCCAATACTATAGACCTCAAGTGGCTTTTTCTTTTTTTTTTAAAAAAAAGATTATTTTTGCGGAATGCAAAGATTTCACTGTGAAATCAAGCAGGCAGGAATCTCAACTCCCTGCTTAGGTCCTGTGTAATCTGAATTTCAACAGCTGAAAGAAGATGAGCTCAAAAAGCAACATACCTTGTCTGGACCGTATATCTCATTTCCATCTTCTGCCCTTGCATTAAGATCTGGGGCAGAATGCAGGAGGTATTGTGTTATCTGGACCCCTTCCTCCCCAGGAATTGAGGCAGCTATGTGGAGAGGAGTTAACCCCCCTAACTGAAAACATAAACATAGCATTAAGACTCCTGTTTATCATGAGCAGCACTTACACAGCTCTAAACATTTTTTCAAAGAATAATCCAAGCTCACTCTTCCCACATGCTTTGTCTCACAAACAGCCACCATAAACCTAGAGCCTAGAGTTATAGGACTGTGGAACACTAAAGGTCCCAGGCACTAAGCCTACTAAATATCACAACAGCAATTACCAACTCGAGGAGCAGCTTCACAAGTATTCCCCAGCCACTCACAAGCTTGGCAACCACGAAACATAATGAGAAAAAAAAAAATACTTGGAGAGTAAGGAGTAGTTCTTTCTACTAAAAAAAAATATCTTTGAACAGGATAATCACTTTAAACAGTTTTCTAGCCATTCTAAAGCTGATTCTGACATGCAGGATATTTTACAGTAGGGGACTGAAGCTGCAGTACACATCTAGAATCCCACATTATGAATTATAATCCAGTAAAACCTTGGATGGAAGCCGTATATCAGTCCTGGCTCCCCTTTCTAAGAGGAGTTTCACTGCTTCTGCATCTGCAGCTTTAACAGCAAAGAACAGAAGGTGTGGTGGGACCCAGGATGCATTGGGATCTGCACCTCGACGAAGCAGCAGTTGGATTGTTTCCCATCTCTTCTGTCGTCTAGAATTGACATGGAAAATACCAGAATAACATCTTAGCACCTTCCAAGAAAACTCTAAAAGCCAGTGGACTAAAATGACTCCCAGGTAACAGACATGAAAACTGTCACTTAGCAGAGGGAAGACGTGGCAGTCTTTAGGGCCGCATCACAACTGCCCTACACCACCCAGGCAACAACATTATGACCTGAAGAGGGGACAGCACTGCCAGTGTAGCTCAGCCCTCTAAACTGAAGGAGTGGCAAAGTAGTCCCTGTGGTCATGAAAAGCCCTTACATGGGAACAGACAGGCAAAGCTAGGCAAGGTTCTCCTTATCTCCACCAGTCACGCATGTGTGACTTGTAAACAGCTAGTCTTAGACTTGTTTAATGAAAGAAGCAGACGACTCCTTCCTCCCATCAAAGACTCCTTGGAAGGTTCTTTCCTCAATCATACCTCATTCATCCATCCCAAGAAAACAAAGGTACAGTGTTCCCCTTAAACAAAAGCTGGAACAGGAGCTATGCTAGACTAGGATAGTATATTCCAGGTGCCACCTGCATTTCCATGGAGGCAAACTATCCACACATACCCCCGAAAAAAATCTGACACCACCAAAAAAAAAAAAAAAAAAAAAAANAAAAAAAAGAAAAAAAAAAGGGGGTGCAAACAGCACTTGGAAATCACCCAGAAACTCCACCACAAAGTGTTCTCAGCAGAGACTCATCTTTTCAGGCATGGTATTAATTCAGCTTTACCCACAAGCCCTACATTCAATGGATCTTTATATTCCAACGAACAACATGCAATATGCACAATATTTCAGACAACAAGAATCATGCGAGGTGGGAGGATGTGCCATAAAAGTAAAATGTAAGGGATGAAGGCCAGAAGGCCAACCAGGAAATTTCAGTTTGGGAATTTTAAGAGGTCAAAATAACCTACACTGCCATAAAATCCAACACAAAAATTTCGTCATCCTTGGTGACTACTCTGTAAGCAAAGCAAAAAGCAATATGTGGCCCTTTCAAAGATCCACAAAGGCAAAATAGTTGGACTACATTTCAGCTGACACTGCTGAACAGACACTTGCAGAAAACAACTAGCAAGCTCATACGTAGTCAAGACTTCAAGAAATAAAGGGAATATATTCTCCTTCCTCAAATCTACACTACACTGCAAGTGTCCATTGCATACTTAGCAGCTTTTTGCACTCCGCTAACACGAAATCTTGTCTTGTTCAAGCATGATGTCCTTTGCTTGAACTACACTTTTCAACTGTAATCTTTGCCCACTGCTGACATGAGTTATATTACAGCGTATAAACAATGAGTGGCTTCTACCGGCATGAAAACAATATTTGCCCAGTTAAACAAACAAAAAATAGCTCGCCCTGCAATGGATGAACACGTCTGTGAAATATGTGAAATACCATTACCTTCTTTATACAACAGGGTTTATGAGAGTTGGTCTCCCATTTATAGCGCATGAGACTTACTCTGAGATTACGCCTTCAGCCACATTGACTGTTTCTGAGGATTCTGATTGTTCATTCTACTTAAAGATTTAAAAACAGAAAGGTTACAAAAATGAAAAAAAATCTTCTTCCGATGCATGACTCAGCATATTAACACATCAGAACAGTAACACAGTACAGCATATAATGGTAATGGAATTTTGTTAACCACTGTTAGGGAAATCATTTAGAAGTAATTTGTAACTAAGGTTTTTTTTAAAAAAGAAAAATTCCTTAAAATAATGCAATATTTTTCTTGTTCAATTTCCATGGTGTCTAAAACATGTTTGGAAGAGTTAAAACTTTCTTCAGGTATACATCACCCAGCTTAAAAGAAAAAAAATTGCTGAAATAAAACAAGACACTTACAGATTTTCAACCTGCATTAGCTTGCATGAGAATCTGGAACTAGGATCTACAAGGCTGACGTTTCCAAATCTGGATGCACATTCAACTCAGAGGAAAAGTGAAAGCAATGTACATTTACCTTGCAGAATCTCAGAGAGCGTGACAGACACAAACCAACAGAAGGATCCCCTCTCTATTCCTAATTACCTCATACTACCTCCAAAATGAGAGGTAGTAGTTCCACATCGATTTTCTGTGCAGTTTTGAGCAGCTGCTATCTCTCACTCCCCTTCTCCCTTTCCCATAAAAGTTCTGCAACTTTAGCAATGGGCCACCACTTGAACATACTCTTGGAACTGGAACAGCGACTTCAGAGCAACCAAGGATTATTTGGTACTTAACTTCTAACAAGTTTCCTCAAGGCATGGGCCACTACCTGTCTAGTCTCATGTGAAAGTCGCAGCAGCACCCTTCCATTCTAGACTCCACTGGCACATTCCAAAGACCACACAGTTCCTGCCCAGACCCCTTTTTTATCTGTTTTCGCATCCTGGCTGGCGATTCCTGACACCCTTGCTTTCGTCTTCATTCCCATTCCCAGGTTTGCACTCTTACAAAATCTGTATCACGTTCCTACATAGGAAGTCCAGAGCAGGTGTTTCTCTTTGTGGCAGGAGGAAGGCCAGGGATATGACTCTTCCTTTGTGAGCCCTCCCCAAGGATCAGCAGACTTCTAACGGTACAATTGCTTTTTACTAGCCACCTCCATGATGCCAGCAGGATTACGCAGTGCCAAGAGAATCACCTACATCCTATTGTTCTGCTTATGCTTTTGTAATTCCCATCAAGTGCCCCACTGCGTCTTCATTGTGTTAAACAGCTAGCCAACATGGCCTCACATCTCTGCTATCGATACAGAGCCTTATTTCAACTGCAGAGCAAGCTTGTAACTGCACTGGAGCTTGGTCCTTCGAGTTAGGAGTTAGCAGTCAGAGTAGAGATTATTCTGCATCCTCAGAGTACAAAATGCATAAAAGTTCTGACTTTTTCCTAGGGAGTGCACACAGTAAATTTAAAACGCAAGCTTACAGCTTGAGAAGTAATACATTATGATTCTGTCATTTTAGATTAGAAGTAAACAAACCTTGTAACTATGCAAGCTCCTCTCAGCAATATTACCCTTAAAAGATTCTTCTGGATAAAAAAGAATAAAGCACATGGAGAGAGCAGATAATCCTTCATCACTGCACTTATTCACATCAGCTCCACTATCAAGAAGAAGATTGACAACATCATTGTGGGAATGAACCTGTAGGGGGGAAACATCCGTACTTGCACATACATGTACACACTTCTAGCTTTTGACACGGAAAGAATTAACAATACAGTTTTAAAGCAGTGATGCTCTACACTGTTTAGCTAATTCAAATTAATATTTCCCACAAAATAGAAACACAATACTGAACCATGTCTTACAGTGTTCAGAACATGCATTTTTCAGCTAATTTTTAAATACTGCATTTCACAGGAATCCAGTGAGGGTTCATGCACAGAAAGAGACTAAAAGTGACTGAGATGGCTACAGGAGAAATACAGTGTTCTAAATTATTATCTAGATTTTGCTAGCCATTTACAATGAATGCCAAGTATTGAGGTAGCTGAAAAGGGCATGAAGAAAAAGCCAGGGGGCCAGGATTTCATCTCCCTCCTACAGAAATTGAAGTTGTGCATGCATGGTTTCTAGCCACCACCACTTTTCAGCAAAAACAAAACAACTCTCTCTGAATCTGATTTCAACTAGGAGAAAAAATAATAAGGGCAGTGTCACATCCGAGAACATAGATCTAGTCCACTGCATAATCATAACCTGAAATCAAACCTGACATTTGAAATCGTCTCTAATACTTACTGAAGGGCTTCTTTTAGGTTATTTGTTTACCAGGGGGTTTGGCATGATACCAGTCATTACAGACACTACTCATGCCACACCGCTTTTCTGTTTTTCCTGTTTACTGAACATTCCTTTCATACTATGTAATGAAACAAGAGAAAAATTTAATCCAGCCTACTATACCAGGAATTTTCTCATCATGTGGTAAAGAGTCATGCTTAGAGTCTTACAGCAGCAGCAGCAAGAGCTGTGTAGCCATGTTTGTCAGCTATGTCTGGATGAGCAAGCCCATTCCTCAGAATCGCATAGACCCCATCATAGTCTCCTCTTGCTGCCTTCTGAATTAGCTGCTCTGAGGCAAGTTCCCTGGGGCCTGGAGGCCCATAAGTACCGCGGGCTCCACTGAGAATGAGGTTGACATCTGAAGTGAACTCCACTTGACAGCGCCTAGAAAAGGAGAAAAAAGTACAGCACATTTAAGCAGCTAAGTACTCTTAGACAGCAATTAAAGAAAAAACACACCAAGATAAAATATATTGGTGAGCAAGATGGGAAAATAAGGCCAGCTATCATTTTAAGAACTATTTCAGACAGCGTAAGCTTGCTTACATTAACAGCAGAAGGCAAACCAGCGTACGGGGTGCTGGCAGCAGCATAGAGATTTTAACTACAGAGGAGTTAACAAATATCCAGCCATCAAACATCTACTAAAATAAGAAAACAAAATCTAACTACCACGTTTTTCTATGAACCAATTTATCATGCACACTCATGACATCTGTTTATGATTTAATTTCCATCACCTGCTTTAACTATGACTATAAAATGTGCATATGTAGCTTATGTAGCAAATAAGCAAATACTCTGCAGGCCCAAAGAGCATCTCCACATACAAGTACCATGCCACATAAAAACTGACATGCAGCTGGCAGTTCTGCTAGCTGTAGACTTGCTGCAGCATGTTTTGTATAGCCTTGAAGGAGAACAAGAGTCAAGACAACCACAAAAAGGTATCCTTGGCCAGATTTTCAGCGCTTTCAAAAATCTGGCACTATGCTGCTCCATATTTCTACCTCTGCACAAGACACTGCCCTCAGAACAGGCAAGGTCAGAACAGGACTCCACAGCCCTGGCCTCCTAATTGCTTTCAAAACTGGACTTCCAGAAACTCTGACATGCTAATGAGCAATGAGACTATTTTTATAGGTGTAACCAGGATAAAACTGATGTTTAACTTAAAGGAATAAAATTTGTGAATTAAGAGATAAATATGTTGTTTGTTTCTTTTTTTAAAAAAATCTTCACTGGCAACTTGTAATCTCAAGGCATAAAAAACAACCTGGAGTGCAGCTTTTATCCTGCAGTGTAAATTTGAAAATAATGAACACCCATAGATAATAATTTCTAAAAATCCATACATAATAAACAAATCATCAACAGTTACCTATGCTTATAAACATGCGTCTGCATCCTAACCAGTAGAGGGGTTACATTTGCAATAGGCCAAGGGTCTTCCTCAGGCAGCTTTGGGGTGTTCTGAAAATACCGAGCATCACACTCTTCCAGGAAGGAGCGAGTCAAAGTAAGATGATCTGTGTCACGAGAATATGCAAAGACTCCTTCAGGGAAAATATCCTTATCATCAAAAGGGAGATGTTTATAGCTACGGAGAAACGGGTCTTCCTCAACTGAAATATACTTCTTTTGAGAATTGTCATCAATGTATCTGTAGTGTGCTGGATAATCCAAGAGAAAAAAATAACCAGGTACTTCAGTACATAGTTTAATTAGATGATCCCTGAGCCACAAGCCAACGTCCTGACAGCCATCTGGATAGCTCTCAATCCCTGGTCCAAATCGCTCATCCGATTTGTACAGCCCCTTAAGAAACAAGTAAACTCATTAGTATCAGTCAGAGATCAAACATGTTGTACAATTAAAGTCTGGTTTCTATTTAAACTAATCTGGCTGGTTCTGGCCTTATTGGTCCACTTCCTATTGACAGCAATAACTGCTGAGGCCAATCTGAACAGCAAAGCCTTCACATTCACTTTGGTCCATTTAACAGCAAACACAAATCTTCCAGCAGAAGAACAGTGGAAGGTCCTAAATTTAACTACAGTAGGATGTAATGTTTAGATGAAACTTCCTGATGGTTTTAGGCCCTGAGCAAGATTTTCTTTTAATTTTTTTCTGTGATCAATTTTAGATTCATTAGCCATGCTGCTACCTTTCAGGCCAGGACAGATTTTTGGTTAGATTTTCCTACCTAATCAAAACTAACACGTCTGAGACACATCTGCACAGACACAGAATCTGGAAATGACAGTTATTTCTTTTCTTACAATGGTAACTAAATTTCGGATATCTATGGCCTTGCAAGCATGACAAGACATGCCAACAGAAGAGTCTCAGTAGCAAATAAAGCAATATAGGGCAGCACTTTTAGTCTTTCTATAAGGGCATCCTAGTTTGGCCATGACACTATGGTAGGTAAGGCATGAGCATTACCAAATTTTAGCAGACTCATGCATATCTGGATCACACGTGGTTCAAGACAGGTTCACACTAAGCTATCGCAACCTCAGAACAGCTATTTAGAGCAAAAATTAGCAACTTCATATTGAGCTGTTTAGCTGCAAAGATAAAGGAGCATGAGAAAAGCGCTACCACTGGCAAGAATAAAATTCTGAGTATGGTTATGATCTGAAGCTTCTCTATTTTTCCCCTAGGTTTAGATTATACATCATATACTCACATTAAAGCTCTCCTAAATCCGTAATTAGTGCCACATTACCAACATTCAGCAAGAATGCTATGTTCTTGTTGATCACCTCCTCAATGCAAAGACCGTTATGTTTCCTCTCTATATGTTTTAGATTATTTGATGAATTGCAGAGATACCCAGGGAGCAGTAGGAAAGGGTGGGTGGCGTTCCCCTACGCTTGGGACTTTTCGGATATACCTTCTAAGAAAACAAAGAAGGACTGCAGGCTCTTAAAATGCAGTATTTTTCCAGTTTCATATTGCTGGCATCCTAATATGCCTTTTGAGAGTGCTGTCTAACTAATAAGCTCTTCATCAAAGAAGGAGAATAAATACTGAAATCTTACACATTAGATAGTAGAATAAGAAACTTTTCCAGGCATCAGATTTTTAGTTCTGGACAGATGGTATCACAACACAGGGCCGGAAGGAGGATCCGGGGAACTACAGGCCAGTCAGTCTGACCTCGGTGCTGGGGAAGGTTATGGAGCAGATCATCCTGACTGCCATCACACGGCACATGCAGGACAAGCAGGTGATCCAGCCCAGTCAGCATGGGTTTATGAAAGGCAGGTCCTGCCTTTGATCTCCTTCTATGACAAGGTGACTCACTTAGTGGATGAAGGAAAGGCTGTGGATGTTGTTTACCTGGACTTTAGTAAAGTCTTTGACACCATTTCCCTCAGCATTCTCCTGGAGAAACTGGCTGCTCATGCCGTGGACAGGCATACTCTTTGCTGGGTAAAAAACTGGCTGGATGGCGAGGCCCAAAGAGTGGTGGTGAATGGATTTAAATCCAGTTGGCGGCTGGTCACAAGTGGTGTTCCCCAGGGCTCAGTATTGGGGCCAGTTCTGTTTAATATCTTTCTCAGTGATCTGGATGAGGGGATTGAGTGCACCCTCAGTAAATTTGCAGACAACATCAACTTGAGCAGGAGTGCTGATCTGCTCGAGGGTAGGAAGGCTCTACAGAGGGATCTGGACACATTGGATCAATGGGCTGAGGCCAATTGTATGAGGTTCAACAACGCTCAGTACCGGCTCCTGCACTTGGGTCACAACAACCCCATGCAACGCTACAGGCTTGGGGAAGAGCGGCTGGAGAGCTGCCCGGCAGAAAAGGACCTGGGGGTGCTGGTCGACAGCCGGCTGAACATGAGCCGGCAGTGTGCCCAGGTGGCCAAGAAGGCCAACGGCATCCTGGGTTGTATCAGGAATAGTGTGGCCAGCAGGAGTAGGGAAGTGATCGTGCCCCTGTACTCGGCATTGGTGAGGCCGCACCTCGAATATTGTGTTCAGCTTTGGGCCCCTCACCACAAGGAAGACATTGAGGTGCTGGAGCGTGTCTAGAGAAGGGCAACGAAGCTGCTGAAGGGCCTAGAGCACAAGTCTTATGAGGAGCAGCTGAGGGAACTGGGGTTGTTTAGTCTGGAGAAAAGGAGGCTGAGGGGAGACCTTATGACTCTCTACAACTACCTGAAAGGAGGTTGTAGTGAGTTGGGGGTCAGTCTCTTCTCCCAAGTAACAAGTGATAGGACGAGAGGAAACGGCCTCAAGTTGCGCCAGGAGAGGTTTCGATGGGATATTAGGAAAAATTTCTTCACCAAAAGGGTTGTCAAGCATTGAAACAGGCTGCCCAGGGAAGTGGTTGAGTCACCATCCCTGGAGGTATTTAAAAGACACGTAGACATGGCGCTTAGGGGCATGGTTGGACTTGACAGTGTTAGGTTAACGGTTGGACTTGATGATCTTAAGGGTCTTTTCCAACCTAAATGGTTCTATGATTCTATGATCATCTCTTTCAATATTTCCCCATGCAAAAGTTGAGTACAGCAGAAGCTAAGCTGTTGAAAAGAGTGCCCTAACTCACTGGAGATCAAAGCATGACGATATTGCTCTAAAGAACCAAAACACTAAGGGAGCTGCTTGAAAAAAACCCACGCTCAAATTTTCCTGTACTTATGCTGACTTTGAAAGGCAAGGAAATCGCAGTATTAGCACAGTGTTTTTCCAGTTACCTGAAATTTTCTGCCGTCCTTCCATTCCAGGGTCCCATAGCCTTCTACATGGCCGAGATAAAGAGCTCCTGTGAATTTGGAACCATCAGGCCAGTAGCAAATCCCCTTTCCATGGCAGTGGTCCATGTAAAACTGTCCCACATATCTCTGTAATCCACAAAAGAGGACAAGACAACAAGAATGATACAACTGACAGGACAGAAATAAGTGAAATTGCCTCCTTATTACAACAGAGCAGGACTAAGAAGGTGCAGGAAACTGACACATGAAGAGGGTAAATCTGTTACACAGTTAAGAAAGACCGGGCACAGTCTCAACTTCACGGGCTTCAAAACTCTTGAAAGCTTTGAAGCTTTCACGGGCTTCAAAACTCGGCCAGGATTTTACCAATTTCTCTAGAAGCTCTTCCATCATGTAGCAATCAGTAGTTCACACTACTTCAGCAGATGTACCTCAGTGTTCCTATCATTGGGTACATTGCCAACTGATGCAGGCTAAACCAACACCTATTCAATCGTGCAACAGCTTTCATAAAGACCTGTATGCCAATACACATTTAGCGTTCTGCATTCAACACAAAAGGGAAATCAGCAGAACCATAAAGTCCTCAGCCGTCAGATGCAGGTGAAGTAACTGGATTATTAAACCTGTACATACCACTTGCTTAAAAGATAAATATGACTGCTACTCCAAAACTGGCACTTTTACCCTTCAGTAGAAAGCACTGACGAAATTTCGTATCATAGGTAGACATAGTGCTGGATTGTGTGAAAGTGGTAGATGGTAAGTCAAAAGGTTGTCCCTAACCCCCTCTCTCTTCAGTGAAGAAAACCTTAGCTACCAACCTGCTCATCTGACTGCAATTTGATCGTCATTGATTTCAGTCACAAACACTTTAAGGTGTTCACTATTTTGAAGCAAAAACACACATTTGGAAGACATTTTATATAAATTAATCAAAATTTTACAATTCAAAAAAAATCCCACTTAAATCAAAATCTCAATTCCTTACTCCTTCTGGTGCACTAGAAATAATAATAAAATTTGCAGCCTTGCCACAGTCCTGGTATTTTGTGGCATAAAAGGAGCGACTACCTTTAGCTTAAAAAAACAAACAACAGACCATTATGGCGGTAATGGCAACAGCACCGACAGCAACCACTTACCATTTTCTCTGAGATTGAGGACAGACTAAGCCATCCAAGTGGGAGAGCAGAGGGTGTTACCTGGAAACTTGTGTCCCAGTGTGCATTTTAGTAGTGGACGTTACCAACCCAGACACGGAGTGACAGAAACACTCAGAAGAGCAGTCAGGGCTGATTCACCTGGTGAACGTGCTCTCAGATGTTACACAGGCGCTAGGAAAGCGCTTGCCTTACTCAGAAATAAGCTGAAACTAGCTAGTCTGGCACCAATACGGGGCGAGCAGGGGGAGGCAGGCGGAGGGAAACCTGCACTTCAGAGCCCCCCTCCTCACAAGGAGGCCACGCCGTGAGCCCGCGGCCTCCAGAGCGCCCCTCCACCTGCCCCAGGGGCGGAGGGGGCTCTCCAGCGAAGCACACAAAAGCAGCCGGCGGGGCAGGCCGGCAGGGC
>WAAD01034135.1:0-19821 GCA_013389945.1 Fregata magnificens | reverse complement strand
TGGCCCTGCTCCCCGCCCTTCCTTCCAGCCCCGGCCCCGGACCCCGGCCCTGCGGCTCCGCCGGCGCCTGCCCCTCTCCTCCTCAGACCCCCGCAGCGCGCCTGGCCGACTCGCTCACCCTTGTCCACGCTGGCGTTGTACCAAGCCCAGACAATTTTTCCAATTGATGGATGAACTCCAAGCCTCTGGGGCTAGCTGGAGCAGGACCGACCATTATTTTAGCACGAAGAGCTTGGCAGCGGAAATACGCAGAATCGATGTCAGCCCGAGTCACCCGGCGGCCGGAGCAGCAGCCTCCTCCGAGCCGGGACTCGGCCCTGGCCCACCATGAGGTTATCACGGGTTGTCTTGGTCTTTGTAAAAAAAGTTGTATTTAACCAAAACCCTCCAAAGTGCCAGATTTTCCAGCATTACTAGAGAAGCCAACTAATCAGTTTAAGCCTCCCTTTTCTATGAAAGCACAGTCAATCTGAGGTTAAGTCAATTCATGGTAAATGGGACGTTTTGCTTAATCTCCACTGAGCACTAAACCCATGAAATGAGTTTAAACAAAAGTCACTTAGCTTTAAAAACTTTAGATCTGCTTTTGTAATTCCTGGGGTTTTTTTGATTGTATATGAAAAACTTACAGTCCCTGGTTTAATTTCCAGAATTCCACCTGTCAGAATTACATTGTAATCTGAAAGCCACCGGCTGCACATGTAGCGCCAGGGTGGGTGTGGGAGATGCCAAACAGCAACTGTCTGCTTCAGATGTTCACAGGTGGAAATGCGCTTCACTCATCGTTTGCAAACTTCTGCTGAGCCTATCATCTGGTATGAATTTTAGATCACACAGCTCTCAAACATACCTTCAAGAAATATGGAGTAGTTTCTACTGTAAATGTATTGTTGACGGAAAAATGCAGGACTGGAAAAGACCCGCTGGAATTTCATCATGATTTTTTTTCTCTTTTTTTACTGCATTGTTTGTGTTGCATTGTAAAAGCAGTTAGACCTTTTTCACCATTATTCCTTTTAAAAAAGCAATAATCTCACTGTCTAGCCAGAATTATAAACAGCTTTCATATCCATTTTCTCTTGTGTTAACATCTCTTCTCCTTTGAGTTCCTCTTGCCTGACAAAAATACTACACACAGTTCTGGGTGAGGTCCTCTTTTAGTGTGGAGACTAGAAATGAAAATGTTAGTCAAAATCAGTCCCACACTTGGTCCTCAAGGGAGTTCACTAATCACCTGTGGTCAGCTATACAGAACCCCTTTGAACACTGATATTTGTTACTTTGATTTATTCAGTTCCTCGCCCCCTCCCCATATCCATCACTTACAGCATTTGTAACTTTATACATACAGCACTTTAACCGGAAGAATTTTTTTTTTTTCTGTTGCCCTGCACCAAATCTTTTACTGAATTCCAGAGAGGTTAGAAATATTGCATCTCCCTTTTCCAGGGAGTCATTTACCCTGTCAGAAAGAGATACTGGCTTGGCACAAGCTACCATGATAAACCAAAGTCATATTTATCACATTTTCAAAATATTCCCCATACACACAGAGATCAGAACTCTTATAAAATGCAGCCAGGGTCTGTTCTTTGGAAACCAGGCCAGTAGATGGAGCAGTGACTGCTAAATGTGAAGTACAGAAGGATCCCAAGAGGAGAAACAAGAATCCCTCTCCCTGTCGAGAGTCCCACTGCGGATAACCCTACCCACCAGCTGACAGCCTCACGCTCTTTCTAGCAGCCAGGGTGACAGCAAGTACAACCAGTAGAAGTAACCTGATAGTCTGGTGACAACTGCGTTAGCCTGAGAGGTGGGAGAGGTGAGACTGAACCCTGTCCTTCTAAGGTAAGCGTTCAGGCTTACCCCTGGCACTCCTAGGTTAAACACACTGTACCAATATGACAATTCATTCCTGTAATAACTTTTCTTTTTTACAAATTCTGTGGCAAAAAAAGTGTAAAAGTAGTTGACACTTTCATCAGAAAATACCTGGGAGATTTCAAAGTAATGTGTCAAGCCAAATGAACAGTTTGCATTTTGATTAATATCAGCATTTTAGAAAACCTCCTGGGCCCTCAAAAAAAATCAGTTGTTCTAGGCAAGGTGCACCATGCTCGCATTTTTCTTTTATTTAATTCTAATCATCAGTAATGTCAGTGGTTACTGTAACAGTAGTTTTCCAGTGAACAACAGCCTGAATTAGGTGGTTGGTTTACTTTAAATTTTTTTGTAACAAGCTGCTATCAGCATGGGCGCTGAACCAATCCAGCCTGGTTTACAGGTGATCCATGGACTCTGAAACAGCTTTCAGTTCTTAAATGTTTCTTCCACTCTTTCAGGCAGCAGGACCCTCCCCAGTCCTTGAAGACTGATACTGGGTAGATGCAACAAATACAGCACGGCACCAATGTCTAAGGAAAAGGATATCAAAGCTCAAAATGCTGCTGGGGGCAAACTGCACTTTTGATTAATTGGAGTTAAAGTATCACTTTGTGCTCCTTTTCTATTCTTAATGCTCCTCAGGGCAAGCAACCTGTGTTGACACTGCACCCTCTGCTTTCAGTGCTCCAGCTTTGTAAGGTCGCTATCTCTTTGCTAATCAGCAGTTCTAAGTCTGCGTTCGTTAAAGAACTCCTTCCTCAGGAAGGAGATAATTCCTGTGTTAGTATCTCCGGCCAACAACCATTCCCTAGCCTTCTACAAGTCAGAAGTTATGTGGGAACGCAGCAAGGGTGCCAGGACCCTGCAGAGCTGCCCAGGACAAGCACAGGGAACCAGGCAGCGGCAGTTCACAGCACTGTGCCACCCAGGTTTGCCAGAATGTCTCTAGTTTGACTCTCCTGAGGTTTCTGTCTAGGCCTCCTTGTACTCATGCCATTCTTTCCCAGACAGTCTCTTTCATCTGTAGAGCTCCCCACCTCTAAAGGACCAGCACTCTTGGGTATATATGAAGTACAGCAGTTCTGAGTGCACAGCAAATGTGGTTTTCAGAGACTAAATCAGTATCTTTGCTTATATGTCTGGCTATGGAAGAAGATCCCAGGTACAGAACATGAGGAAGCCTGAAGAGGAGAATTACCCTCTCCTTACTTGCAGTGCACCAGCAGACTCCTGGAACGCCAAGTGTTTGAGACCAGTGCTTGTTTTAGGACAGGCTGGGACATCCTGTGATGCCCTATGCAGTTCTGCAGGCCTCCTTTGCTTCCTTCTGTGTGAACAGTCAGGTTTTGTTTGCAGGGCAAGAGTGGCTATCCAGCGCATGGGAAAGGGAGAGCAAATAAACTCTGCCCCTGTCACCTTTCCTGTACATCACCAGTCAGAGAGGAGAGCTGCTTGCACAAAGGAAGCAGCTCCAGTGCCACAGACCCAGAGGAGGCTCTGGCAGAAATGCGGTTGGTTTTCAGCCAAAGATCCCTTAGGAAATAAAGAGACCTTGGGAAGATGGGCAGAGGGCCTTAGAGAGGACTTTTACCTCAGACTCGCTGAACCCGCTTGCCAGTCCCATCAGAAAAACTGTAGCTGCAAGGAAATTTCCCCTTCTCCCCTCTCTTTTGTTAATAAAGTGGTACCTGGCTGGCAAGATCTCACACCCTTCCCTCCCCACATCATCTGGATGAAGTGTCCCATCTCCCAGTCTAGATGGCTTCTGTCTGCCAGGCCATATATCACGCCCTCTCCTTCCTCTGTGCATGTTTGAGCAGGCAGATGGAAGCAAAAGAAGTTTTATAGCTTCCTATCTTCCTCATCTGTCATCACCACTGGCAACTCTCGGGGTGGGGCTGTTTCTAGCAGAAGACATTTCCCCATGTTCCCTTCTGAAGGAGAAGGAACAAAAGCAAGATGGTGTTTAATGCGATGCTTGCCATGTTCCCCAGGTTGGAGTCAGTTCATTAGTATTTGAATAGATAATCTAAACGAAATTAAATAACCTTCCTGGCAGCCTTGGAAGAACAGATTCAGTAGCAAGGTGTGATTTAAGAGCAGACGATGACCCAGTGCTGGCAGCTGAAAAAAAAATGAAGCATTTAAAAGCAGCTGAAGGGAATATAACGGCTTTGATAAAATTTGAAGCATGTCAGGCTGCGTACTTGGAACAGGTTCGCCCAGGCTGTACATATGGGACAGGTTTGCCCAGAGAGATCAGAGGCTGCATCCTAGAAGCAGGGGATGCTAAGGCCAGTTCAACAGGAAGGATTGCACAAGCTGCAGCGGATCCTCTCCATTTGAAATGGATCATATACAGAGGTCTTTTTCATAGTGAAAGTAGCTAATTATAAAATGCACTGACTTACTAGCAGTGACTGAAACTGTGAATGGCTTTGCAGCAAATCTGATGAATAATTTTGTTCCTTTACCCATTCCCACCCTCCAAAGGAAAAGGTTTTAAAAAGCCCATTTGTTCAGAGCTAGGAATTGCCAACTGTAATGGATTTTTTTTCCTTGTTAGTTTTGAAATGACACCTAGATTTAGCAATTGCTCAGAAATAGCCTTGAAAAGATCTATCAAGAAATGTGAAAGCTGTTCATGTAAGGCAGTAGGAAAAGAGACAAGATGGAGATTAATAGAGACTTCTTTCAAGTCTATCCATGACAATTTTCTTTTTATTCCGCCAGGCAACTTAATGTTCAGTTCTTTCCACGTTGCAGTGCTCAGTTATCTACTCAGATTTTCTACATTGGCTTATTAGTGGATGCACCTCATTGTGTAGATGACCTTCCTGTCAGCCTGGGAGGTGATCTGTGGAGCTCATGTGTGCTCAGAGCTGCGTGCCAGCGAAGGCTGCACATAAAATATTCTCATTTGCTGAAACCAAATCAAGTAACTCCAAATGAGTCATTCAAAAGTAGTGAGTACCTTTGACTGGTGTAATATCCCTGAGCCTCGTATTGTAACACAGCCTGCTGATCTCACAGAGGTCTTGTGAAGGTTAATTATTTAATGTGCCTGAAGCTCACAGAGTCCGTAATTAAGTCTTCCATTGAAAAGAAAGTGAAGAAATCAATAATGCTGGATTCAGGGGGTAATTTGCAACACAAACGGTCTAGTATGCCACATTAAGCATAGGAGGTGTGACAAAATACTAAAGTCTGAGCACTGTTCGCCTTGTGCCCTGAGAAAGGCAGAAGAAAATAGCAGATGTTCATGGCATTAAAAGTAACACATTGTATAACCACCTGAGGGACAAGTTAAGGCACTCCTGGTATAGTTACTCACGTGTAATATACACTTCTATCAGTCTATCTTATGACTCCGGTTCTAACATCTTCCTTTTCTCTTTTATCTTCACAACAATATTTTAACCTTCTAGTCACAAAGCTAAGGCGGATAGCCTGCATGCAATATCAGTTTGGATAAATATTTAAAACGGCACTGGTACAGTCCTAGTTCTGCAGATGCCTGCTATACCAGCAGATGATTTGATCTGTTTTCCTTTCCCTCCTACAGCATTATCCTATGCAAAGTGAATGTTATGATCGCATCTCTGTGCTGTTCATGATTTGCTATTTCAGTCTCTTAAAGGAAACAAAGCTAACACCAACTTGCCATCTGTGTGTCTGCTTGACCCCTTGTCAGTTTTTCTGTTTCCACACCCCTCAAGAATTAAAGCTGGTTTGTGAAAATAGATAGACCCAAACAACCGCTGCCTGCAGAGAAACCATAAAACTGTGCCATTATGTGTTCTGAAGGCCAGTGAGTCTATCAGCACATGCTCTAAATAACAAATTAGCTTACTAAGAGCTCTAAGCCAAATAAATGGTAACCAGGAATAGAGGTAGAGGGCTTGGGAAGGTTGCTGTATGAATTGTAGAGGGGTTTGGTTATGAGGAGAATTAGCAACATAGCAAGGAGGATTTGGAGACAGGGGAGTGCTGGTGGGAAATTGTAGGGGCTGTAAGGAAAAGATTTTGGTAGTTGTGGAGAGTATTCTGAGGAGGAATTGGAGTGATTCCAATAAAAATTACAAGCTGCTGCTTCGAAGTTTCTGTTCAGGTACTGCAGGGAGGTACTAGATGTTCCCTCCACATTTCATAACACTAGGAAACCCTGCAAAGCCAAGACAAGCAAAGAGCATAGTTCCTGTAAAACGGTACTGTCTTGCGGCCAAATGCTGACACTGTAATTCATTCATCCTGAGTCCTTACTCAAGTCTTGTACCATTGAACTTAAGGATGCTTCCTATGAGACAAGCTAAGCAAGGAGCTTAAATCCTGTAAAATAGAGGGAGCTGGTATCTCAGAAAACCAGTTTTGCTCAGATAACTGCAATTACCATTTTTATTGAATACTGCTTTACTACTTTATGCTGAAATTGAGCTAGGATAAAGGAGATAAAGGGTCCTTTGGACCCTTCAGATTGCACATGGCTTGTGGGGTTAACTCTCGTAGCAGACAATTGCTCTTTTGGTTTTAGGCCCTTTGCAATCTTTCAGAAAATACCTACACACAAAGCTTTCTCCAGCAAAAGGAATAACTTTTTTTTTTCATCCTAATTTTGAAGGAGAAATCCTGGTGTTCCAAATGGAAAGCACATGTTCTCTGGCTACGAAGCAGCGCGTCACTTGTTGCACAGGCTCACAAGCTGGACTTCTGAGCCTGGAGCAAATGAAAGCTAAATCTTACTGATGCCCCCAAACTCTGACAAAAGATGCTTCACTGGCATTCCTCTGCTTAGCTGCAGCTCCTAGAGAGCACTTATCTTCTCCAGTGAGAGGTCTTGTACCATGCTGTTAAGGGATGCTGCCATACACTTTAGACCATCTAGAGGGATTAATTTCTCAGTTTTTTGTTATTCTTGCTACTGTCGACCACCTCTTTTGGCCATTTCTGAGCACTGCAGTAGAACCAGAGAGCTGGAGAATGTCTGGTTAGGTTTGTGTTTCCATCACCAGTCCCTGGGGTGAGGAATTTAGCAGGCCTGTCGCTAAACAACAGCAGCTTCCATAACAAAAAGTAGAAGAAAAACAAAACCTTATACAAAACATATTTCATGCAGCAAACCTTGTTCTCAGTGTACTTCTTTCTTTAAAATCTAGAGAGGAAATATGTCTTGCAGTTACCCTGGAAGTGAATAATTTGGGAATTTACACCAATATAAACCAATAAAATTAATGATAGTGAGCAGTTCTAGAAATAGTTTGATTTTCTGTTTCCTGGCAAGTCATTCTTATTCCTGCAAGGGTCAGTATGCCTTTCCACAGAGCAACAGTGAACCATGTTGTAATGTAAATTAGCCTCTTCTTTTCTAGAAGATGAAGGAGACATTTGAACAGTATGTGACATTTTCTACACTCTCTTGTATTTCATTTTGGAATTATAACAACTGAATTGCATAGAAAGCTTCAGCAATGAGCTCAGAACATTCTTGTAGTGGATGAGGCCTGGGTGGGAAGAACAGAAGGTCCTTTTAGAGGCTAGCCTGAGCATGCATTACATTAAGGATATTATTTAAACATGTTTTTTCTTAAGAAGTGTTCACAGCTATTGCTAATAAATACTCTGAGATGAGCTCTTCCCTGCTGAATGAAACCAAAATTGTATTGGCCACTTTCTGCATGAATATCGCAACAGACCATATACTAATGAAGGTGACTGCTGTCCTTACCTCTGATCCTTGAAAACAGCCAAGGGGTGTAGATGGCACCCTTCTGGGAAGCTTCAAACTGGAGCAGCTTACTGCTGAGTGACAGCTCCTGGCTGTCTACACAGGCATGGATTTTATGAGGCTAGAAATCCTATGTTCAGCAGGAATGCCTCCTTAGGTTTCAAGAGGAGCAAGCTCTCAGTTCACGGCTCCCGATCCTGATCTGGCTTGGCATGGTGAAATCCCTTGATTTCAGAAAATGACCACTTTGGTGGGTGATTTTGACACAGCACTTTCACTGTTAAGATTGCAAGGCCCTGAAAACCCAACAACATAACTGCCAGCTTCCAGGAAAGAAGGCAATATTTTGCTTGTCAGTAATGATTTTTTTCATTGCATTTTCATGTATGTAAAGATATGTTTAAAATATTTTTTCCTTACATTATATTTATACTATGGTGTTGTCTTGAGGACTCAGCTACGATCCCCTCTGCTTTATTTTGCTTATTTTTACTAGTTGGTTTTAAGATACCTTAGTATTACAATTCGTACATATTGAACCCTCCAGTTTAACTTCTTTATGCACAAATAATCCTTCTTCTCAAATAAGCAGAAATCTAATAGCATCCAGGCAGGTAATGACAAAGTGAAGCTCATGGGTAGAGCTGGGGGCTGGGAAAGGCATTAAAGGTGAAACAGAAACGTTCATTATGCTTTTATGTAACTGCAGGTTTGGTTGCTATTTCAGAGCTAGTCATTTGTTGCAATTGATTGAATGGTCTGCCTTTGCATTTCTGGCAAGAAATCAAGGTGGATTTTTAATTGAGAATACACACTGTTAAAACAAGGGAGGTAGGAGATTATGGACTTTTGCAGTTGTTTTTGATGGGCTCCCTCTGTACAGAAAAGAAATGAGAAGTTGCTCTCCTCCTTCTAGAAGAAAGCCAGAAAGTGGCTCTAGAGAGCTGAAGTCCAGGTCTCAGCTGGCAAAGTAGATGTCATTGTCTCTGAGCTGCTGCCTCTGCCTAAGCTAAGCCAAATAGAGTGAGGTGTGATGGCAGTGGGATAGCAAGGGATCAGGCAGAGATCATCAAACAAGAGACTTGCGAGTAGACTAAAAACCTGCACCCTAAGCTCAAAGCAGAGGCAGTCCACTGAAGGCCTGGATGGACCCCGTTTGCAACATGCAAGGCCTTTGGGTGAGTTGGGACTATGCTGAGTTTGAGGGAAATGCTGGTTTAGAAAAGACATGACTATGTACAGATGGCTTGCTAGTAAAATTGGGTGTTAGAGCTCAGGAACCCTATGCATGAGAGGGAGAATCCCAGCACATGGGGACCATAGGTCTGTGGTTTTGGAGAGGTATGTGTCTTGGTTCATGGCATGCCACTGCTAGAGAGCTCATGCTCGCAGGACCCTTCAGACCACATCTTTCATGCCACAGTGCAGCTGGACGTTGCTCTTGAGATGGGTGGGTAGGTTTGGAAAAGAAGGTATGAGCTACTATATTTTGAAATACCTTCTCTACCTTGAAGCATCCCTGAGAAAGAGCTAGCTGAATTTCAATAATCTGTTATTTTGAAACTTGTGTGTTCTGAAGTTCCCTACAAAATGGCGATTCTGAGGAAAAAAAAGAGTTTTGGAAATAGAATATCACATTTGTTCCCTGGTAGGATTTGAAGAACTTTACCAGAGCTGTTCAGCCCTGAATGCACTGCAGAGGTCATGGGTGTCTCCACCTCCATGAGAAGCCCGTGGCATGCTCTCCCAGAGCTCTCAGACTCCCGCAGCATAAGCACATTCTCAGTGTTAAGTCACAGGTTCCACACACTGTTTGTGTTCAGCAGTTTGTGATTAATTCAAGTTATTACTGGCATTGCAAGGAATCTTGACTGCCATAGATAGTGCACATGGATGGGCCTCTCCAGAGCTTGCATGTTCCTATCCATCCTCTACAGCATCTCACCAGGGTAAACCATCAGAGAGAGGTTGTGGAGTCTCCTTCTCTGGAAATATTCAAAACCCGCCTGGATGCGGTCCTGTGCACCCTGCTCTGGGTGAACCTGCTCAAGCAGGGGGGGTTGGACAAGATGATCTCCAGAGGTCCCTTCCAACCCCAGCCGTTCTGTGATTCTGTGATTCTGTGAATGGAAACCCACTTGTTGCTTAATGCAAGTTCCTTCGTGTACCAGTACATTTTTTAATTATTGATGAATTCATATTTTGCAGCACTGGAAAATTATTTACATCCACTATTTGCACAGAAAGTTTCCAGCCAACACTGTAGGGCATTAGTCATCAGAATACCAAGACTGGTGACTAGATCTCAGCATTGGCGGGATGAGGTGGTGTTTCTGCAAGAGGACATCTTCTACAGCTGCACAATGGCAGGAGTCTGTGTGGATCCTGTGGAGGGGTGCTCCCATCCCTGGAGAACCTGGAAAAGAATGGCAAGAACCAGAGGAGAGCTCAAGCCTTATTACATCGAAATGTCCTTTTGTGTCTGTACCTCCAGTTTTGCCTATAGAAATGCTGTTCTTGCAATTGTGATTGAGGGCTAGTTCTGATTACAAACCTGCCAGCTGATTTCATTGTTTCATGCTGTTGCCAGCTGCTAGGAGAGTGAAGTCGTGATTCAAGGGCACGTGATCATATGCTTTTATAAAAAAGCTCTCGGCAGCTCTGTAACAAAGTGTTCCAAAAAGCAACAGGAACATCAGAGTCACAGAAGGCTTTAGCTTTTTTTATCAAACCTTGCTCTGCTGTTGGGTACATGCTCATGTGCTTCTCCTTGACTACCTTACACAAGTTCACGCAGCCGAAGGGTGCACTGGCTATTCTAATTTGCTGTTGCATTAGCCCACTGCGCTGACATCCCCTGTGAGCACAGGAGCGCTGGACCTCACGTAGAGGGAAAACAGCATGATCATGGCCAAAGATGGGGAATAGGGAATGGAGTCTATCTCTTCTGACAGCACATCACTGTTAAATTGACTTGACTGTCTGAATCTGCACCTTTAGGTAAAGAAAAAATAATCTGCTGTTCAATGCTTCCTTCACAGGACTATGTACTTGGTTCGGTTCCTGGGTTTAAATGCAAATCGCATTTTGGATTAACTATGGAAGCTCTTAAAACTCATGTCTCTCTAGGAGGGAATCATGGAGTAAAGGACAAATGGGATTAGCCAAAAACATGTGATCAAAAAACCTTAGCTTTGTTGGAGGAGGAGGAGGACAGAGCTGAGGCTTCTAAGAGTCCTCTCTATGTGCTCTATGCTGGAGGAGCAAGAGAGAAGATATCTGGGATGTGGCTGGAAAGGGAGGAAGCAAAACTTGCTGGGCTTGTGTTTTCACATGACCACAGCCAGCATGTAGCACTTCATTACTAGCCAAGACCACTGGAACTCCACCTGATTTTAGAAACAGCACACACTTCCTTCCAGAATACACCATTTGCAGGCTGTGCAAGAGCTGTGGCCATTTTATGTCTCCAAAAGTGAAAACTGTGGATCTTGAGCAAAATAAGTCACTTTCTCTTCCTGAAGGCTACACTGGGACCATCAGCCCCGAAGATGGTTTCAGCCTTCCATTGTCCCAGCTAAATTTGCAAACGCTGTAAGTGTTGGGGTGGGGGGACGGCTGATGGTGAGCATGAGTTAATAATCAGCAAGATGGTGCTGACTGAAATCCAGGTTCAGAACCATGTATTCATGGTTCTGCCAGATATAATGGCACGGTGTTAGTGAGAGAAGGCCATACCTTTCACTGACTAAATCTGGACTGGCTTCAGTGATTCCTGTCGTGTATTTGGGACAGGAGGATTCATTGTCAGTCCACAATACAATGCCATTTTCAAATAAAGACTGAGAGCAAGATCCTCACCCAAGTCAGTGTGCAACAACCTACAAAGGTGCTTGGTGGTTCAGTGATTCCCCAGATTCCAGTTTAAATGGGGTGTATCAGCATGGACAACATGAGGCATTTGCAGATGGTGTAATTTGGGAGACAGACAAAGGGTACAAACCTCAACCTCCTACAAACAGACCGAAATGAAATTCCACCCAGCATAGCACAGCAGGAACTGATCCGGATCCAGTTATTTTTGTCAGCCTCATCTGCCATTTCTGTATCAGTGTAGCACTGTTCTTTCTCAGCCTTAAAATTTCAGCCATTTGGAAATGCAATTGCTCATTGATCCCTATTAACCAACAGTTCCATCATAAAGGCAGTACGGGACAAAGTAGGGAGAAAAAGAATAGTGAATAGAAGCTTTGAGGATACCTGAATAGCTTGTGTAAGCTGCTTTTCATTGCTAATCATTCTTAGAAATTAAAAAAGCTCTGAAATGTCATGATTTCTTTGTTTTCAAACAATTACAGCTGGTATAGCAATCTCCTTATAGCCAGCTCTCCGAGTAAGATGTTTCCTGCAGTCTTGTCCAGTAATCACATAGCAGGGTTTTTATAGGGGTGGATGGAAGAGATGGCTTCTTATGGATTTTTGGACTGGTTTAGCTCTTTTGGAAGGTGTTTGTATGACCAAAGATAGAACCAGATTAAATGATTCGTTCAGTATGCGGACTTCTCAAAAGGTTAAATTTATTTTACTCCACTGGGTAATGGGGACAATCAAGTGAGCCAATGGATATCTCTACACTTCCCAGCTGGTCTTTGTGACTAATACCTACATCTGACCACTCACCTGTGTCTTTCAGAAAACTGTGGGAAAAGCTCTAGAAAACTAGACAATTAACTCCTGGGATATGTTTGAGCCTGGTCTAGTGCACAGACTGAGATTTAAGTCTCATTTCCAGATCGAAAGGTGCCAGACTTGTTGCCAATGGATTAATAACCATGCGCTTTACAGTTTGGTGCTGTAGACTAAGACCATAAACGAGAAACATTCAGTACCAAACAGCATTGTTGGTATCACTGGGCATTTCTGCCATTGCAGAAAAGTCAAGAGCAACAAAATTTTGTTTGCTCCTGCTGGAGACCGGCCAGTAAACAGCAGAACTAGCATTTAAGACTAGTCTGATGCACCGTTAAAGCCACTGCCCTATGTCTAAGAGGCTATACAGAAAGCATCAAAGGAAGCAAAGAGAAAACTGTAATGGATGTGAAAGGGATGGCTGACCATAAATGGAGGCTCTTTCTTCACATACATACTGACTTTAGTGCCTCTTTTTGCCACTTGCATCTAAAACCTCCCATCACCCAGCCAGACACCAGCACCAGCCTCTCTTACTACGATGACTGATAGTATCCTCACCTTGCTGATAAGACCATGCCAAAGTTCACTATCTGGTTTTGCAAAAATGTTTCCCTCCTGGAAGGTTTATTCCTCCAGTTCTAAGAGGACAGAATACTTACCTTGTAGCATGGCAGAGGGTTGGCATCTCATACCATCACTGTGTTCATCTGCAAACATCTAAGTGCTTTACAAAGGTAGGGTGCCATGACTGTAGCTAATCAGAGGCACAGAGGTTTTGTTCATATTTCAGCACAGATGTAGGCTACCACAGTTCTTATGACTGGATGCTGTGCCTGTGCAGAGAGTCTCCTGGCTCGGTTTCCGACATGTCCAGAGACTGCATGTGACACCAGAACCTTTGTATGCTGCCAGGCATACCCAGGCAGACTGAACACAGACAGCCTACCAGGCATCTGTGGTTGGGAGGTGGAAAAACTGCAGAGCAAGCCCTGCTCTCAACTGCTCTTGTGGATCGTTCCAGGTCAGGGGGACTCGGAGGATTACAAGTTGCTCCTGAGGCAAATGGTGGCTGCTGATGCAGGGAAATAAGGTGACCTCAGTTGCATTTGTGGCAAATGCAAAACCTGCTCTGCTAGGTGAAATGCCAGCAGTTTAATAGAGAGGAAACAGACGCCACCCTGGGCAAGTTTGAGGCTGCAGCAAATGTTTCTCAATGATAACAAAATCTCGCTGCACAGCACAGATAAAACCAGCCCTTCACAGCTCCCTCTTTCAAGCACAGACCTGGCAGAANCTTCTCTTCCCTTTTTCCTTCCCTTCCCTCCCGTGCCTTGCCTTGCCTTGCCTTGCCTTCCCGCTTCCTTTCCCCTTCCAAGCAGAGCTGCTTAAATCCTTGCCCACCTAAATCCAGTGGGATTAGCCAGCTGAGCCACTCAAGGCAGGATAATATTTTTATCCTTTTTATCCTTTGTCCTTTTAATTTCAGGACAAAATTCTTTGCCTCTGGTGATGTATGACTATTTCCAGGTGGGCTTCCCTGTGTAACATCTAGCCATCGAGGAAAATAAATGCTTTTCTCCTGCTGAAATGCTCTGCTTTTGCAGGTCCAGCATGAGGCCAGGGGAGGTCATGGCAGTGGGCTGGAATGCTAATGGCCATTTGCGTCCACTGTCTCTCTGACTGCAGGCAGTTGTCAGAGGCCAGGGAGCAGGCACAGCTCCCAGGAGAATTCCCCAATCCTAATCCTGGGAAGAACACGGAGGAGGAAAACAGAGAGCAAGAGATGGATGTTGCTTGTTTTCCAGCCCAAATTCACTCAACCTCTAGTACTGGCTGTTACAGAAACCTCATGCCACCCCTATCATCTCAGAACAAGCCCTTCTGCAGAGCCAGAGGGATTTCTGTGTTGGCTGATGAATGGCAGGAGCTGGAGAGGAATTAACACTGTGGGCGGATGATAGTTGTCTGAAAGGGGAAGATCCAGAAATAAGGGCCAGGGTGAATTGCAAGCTACTATATATGTAGCCCTGTCCCTGGGCATATAAGTCTTTTTTAACCTAGGATCAAGGAGAAAGGATCTAAACCCACTTATTTTCCTCTGCCTAGAAAAAGCATACCCCAGAGGAAAGACTAAAAGAGTCAGCACAGCACCTCGTCATGGCATAGCTCTTTTTATGGCTAGGGAATTTTAGTATGATGATTGTGGGGTTTTTTACTGAATGATGAATCCTAGTTACCCGGGACCAATTCAAGAATTCACATATTTCCATGCAATCCATGTTTTCTTGAAATATCTGATTTTGGCTTCCCACCGGGTGGGGTTTTGGTCCAATCGAGTCTTGCAAATCCAACTGGCAATACTGCATCTGCATTTTTACATTTTCCTATTTGGCTCCATGCTTGTGCTATGACTGAATGCATGTTCCTTCTATGGCTGAATACATTTTTAGGCATAGCAGGTAACTAAGTTTATACTTCCCCCATCTTCTGAGCTTTTTGTGGGAGCAGATTCTGCTGCACGTCTGAATTTGATCACTTCCACACAACAGACTCTTGCATATTCCTCCAGCCACACATGGGTTCTGCAAACTGCAATGTGAGCAACAGGCACCAGAGTGATTTTTCTTGAGTCAGATGGTTAAAAGTGGCATCTGTCTTTTGATTCTTGATTATTGAGCAGCATCAAAATAAATTTTTGAGAGTTGTGGCTGAAATTTAAGCTGCTATTTCTGCAGCTTATTCAAAGTCTCTACAGAACTTTTTTAAGGGGTCTTGAACTCATGGGTTCCAGAAAATGAGATTTTTCTCCCCGCAAATGGAGCTGTCTGCTCCTTTACCACCCAGAGGACAACTGACTCAGTTGTAATTCTCACTGGGCGTGATGGTTATTTCAGTTATTTCAGTTACTTCAGGACCCGTCAAATGCCACCCCTCCTCCTGTCACACGCATGGCCAGCTTCTGTTCCTGCTACTCCTACAGTCTTCAGTAATAATATTTTTGTCCAGGTTACTGGTGAAACTTCTCTTCCATTAAGGCTTGAATTTGTGTCAACAATGACATGAATCTTAATTTCAACTGTCTTCTTTCCTGGAGAGGGATTTCTTAAATATCATGCAGTTTTTGGATGGAGGGAGAAGGAGAGCTGTGAGCCCTGATAGTCAAGCTTACAAGGAGGTGTTGAGCAGTGTCCAAACAGGTGAAGAAAAAAATTCAAACCCTTCCAGCTTTCACACACCCTTCTCTTCACCAGAGTAACCAGCACTTCTTTATCCTTGTTGCGTTTGCCTTCCCACCCTCTTCTCTCCATCTCCTCGTACCTCTGGGAGGAGTTGGTGAGTCACAGTTCGACATACTCCCCGTGGTTTGTTTCTGGTGACTTCTAAAGCTATGTCCAACTCACCCCAGTGCAATGGCCCATCCTGAGATGTCTCTTCTTTGCAGCACGCAACAAGAAGTAGAGCTCCTTGGATGAAAGCTTTGGGCAAATAAACCTTCCCAGGCCTTACTGAGCAAGATCCCAGTGCACTGAGCCAGAAGTTATGCCAGGGGGACCTCTGGGGGTTAAGACAACATCAGAGAAACCCGCAGGAACACAGGCAGGCTGGACCCACACAGCCCCATGGGGAAGCGTCAGCTGCCATCGCTAGCCAGCGCAGCTGCCCAGGCACTTGCTGCCCGTGCACACAGCGGCACACTTTGCACAAGACCCCGGTGGAGAGGGCGCACAGGGAACGGCCACATGCTGCACGCAGTGCAGGAGAGCTTCAGCCAGGGCTCAGCCTTCACCTGCACCACTGGATTAGCACTGGCAGGGTCCTTACTGGCATGTCTGCTGTGGATGGAGCTTTGTTACTGACTCTGCCCTTGCTTGACAGCAGCGGCTGCCCACGTGCAAGGTGCCCACAGCTCCATGCAGCCAGCCCCAGAAGGTCCTGACTGGAGAGAGGCAGCATGAGTGCCCACAGTCCTTGTCCAGGCTCCCCCACTGCCACCAGCTGCACGTGGGGGAGCAGCCTCACACCTGCACCTAGTGTGGACACAGCTCCAACCTGCACATGCACTAACATGGGTTAGGTGGCCACCACAACCCCCTGGGAGATGCTGTGTGCTGGGGAAGCTTGGAGCAGAGTTGCCATCTCCAAGCCCCATAAAGCCCTCCTCAACCTCTGTCCCCTTCTGGAAGACAGCGAGGAGGGGAAGTGCATGCAGCCAGCCAAGAGGTGCTCAGGAGAACAATTTTCCTGCTGGTTGCATGGAGTGATATGCTCCTGCCAGGCACTTCAAATGAGAGGACTTGATGTAGCTACCCACAAGCACAGACCGGATTTTAGGGCATGGAAGGCCCCTTTGAGACCTGTTACACCACTCATTAGTAAGCAATACCATCGAAAGAAACTGCTGTTTATTCTGTTATTATCAGTCATCGTCTGTATCTGCTGTAATGACAAGTGAGCAAAGGACCTTTCAACCCCTGCAATTGTGATGAACATTTCTTCTGAAAACAAGTTAAAAGTCAGGGAATTCCCATAGCATGAAGAAGGGCAGGTGAGTAATACGCACCTTTAACAGCTGTGCTGCCATCTGTGGCACCCTAAAACCAGCCAGAGTTTGGCACAGTTGGTGGCACTGGATCTTTTTATTTCTCAATGTGTGAAACAATGAGAATCTCCCATGGGCTTCCTGACACAGCCTCAGGGTTGATAAAGCGAAAACTAGTAAAATGAAGTTATTGCCTGCTGTGATTTTGCATGGAATTAGTAAAATAGGCAAGAAAACGTGGAGAGAAAATACATGCTATAAAGAGGGCAAGAAAGAGAGAGGACAGTCAATGTCATCTCCAGAGCCTGTAGACACTTTCTGACTTTCTGGTTTTGTTCTGCATTTGTAGTGCGTGTGGCCTGGGTCTCCACCCGGCCCCTCGGTGCTACCAGCACAGCCACGGCTTGGAAGTGAAGACTGAAACTTCCATTCCCATATGTGGGGAAGCTGTGCTGAGGGTTGCATTTTTTCCTTGCCCTTCCAGATGACATGGCTCTGTTGCCAGACAATATTAAGGTTTCAGGGTCTTTGTCTCTACAAAATGCACTCCATTTTGATTTGACAGAGAGAACCAAATTAAGCCTTTTTTTCCCTAACCTGCCCAAGGTTGATGGTGAAATGTACAGTAGGTCATGGAGCCAGCAGCAGGTCTGTACACTGCTTCTGCTCTCAGCATTTCCGAGCATACACTTGGAAAGAGGACCAAATATTCAACAGCAGTTTTGCAATCAACTAGATAATGATAAATCCCATACTGAAAACAAACAGACTCCAGCTAGTGATTGAATAAAGCCTTTCCACACAACTTGTCACAGGGTGAGAAGCGGGAATAAGTGTGTGGGGGAAGCTGGGGGTTCAAAGTTTGGGGAATGCTTTTCCACTGCTTCTAAGAGGCTCAGAGGGCTGAAATAACAGGCAAAGAAACTGAGCTGATTCTGCAGAAACCACCATCCACCATGGGGAGGACTGGCCAGCAAACACCCCTTGCTCTTCTCTGCCTAGCAGCTGTGCTGTATAATGCTGATGATGACTCCTGTCCAAGTAAGTCAGGGTGAACCTTGTTCCCAACCAGCCCTATGGACCTTCGGTCTGTGGAGATGTCTCTGAAGTCTGATGAATGTGCACTGCCTGAGGGGCGAAGGGTGGGGAGCATCCCCAGGACTAATGCTGTAGCTTTACAATATGATTTTAGGTATGTGAAGTCAGTACAAAGGATGTTGCAGATTTTCTTCTTCTAGAGAAATAGTTTCAGGGCAGTCTGCTCAGTGCTCCGGTGCCTGTTGCTGGTGACAGCCCATGGTGCCGTGCAAAGTGCCTGAGCAGAGCAAAGTCTAAGAGACATCAGCATACGGGTTTTCTACATTATTCCATAAATCAAAGGCAAGAAAGTTACAGCGCAGCTGTTTTATGGGAGTCAGATACCTGTGCACTGCAAGGTGTGATGGGCTCCTCAGTGCTGTCATCAGACAGCAAAACTGAGCAATATAACTTGAAAAATCTGTCTCCCTCAGGGAGGCGAGTGGCTCCTCCACTCCCCACAGCCCGTGGGGAGACCTGGTCAATGTTCCACAGAAACCTCCAGGAGTACATCAGCAGAATAAAACCAATTCAAACACATTTTCCCCATGAGGAGTGTTGTACAGTCTCTGTCCTTGGAGATTTTCAAGACCCAACTGGACAAAGCTACAAGCAACCTGGTCTGAGCTCAGCATTGATCCTGTTCTGAGCAGGAGCTTGGAGCAGAGACCTCCTGAGGTCCTTTCCAGCCTGAATTATCCCCTGATCCTGTGGTCATGTAAAAAAAGCCATTCCAGGTGGAGATCAGGCTAACCAGTCTCCTCTTTCCAGTTCTTCTTAAAACTCGTGGACTTATGTGTCCAATAAAGTATACTCTCTTCAGAAAGAAAACACAAGATCTGTTTAGCAATGGCTGCACAACAGAAGCTATGAGCTGTTAATTTTATCGTTTTACTGCACAGGAGAAAAAAGAGGTTACACAGGTTTTCTGGTCCCTACTTGCTTAGGTGCTTTGTACTTTTCTGACGGATGTGCTGGACCTATTGTGTAGAAAAGGTGGATGTTTCCTAAAAAACCCATCTTGTTGTCTCCTTTTTTGTTGTGTTCTATATCATATCTGGTCTTTTATATCATATCTGTCATAACATTTTATTTTGCTAACGAAAGGTACACAAGTCTACAAGGGTCCTTTANCCTTTAGTTAAAAAAAAAAAAAAAAAAAAAGCCAAACAGAAAAGCTGCTTAGAGTTGAATTTAAATGATGGGATTTGGGGAATATGTGCTTCAGTCAGTCTCTTTAAACAGAAGTATGTGTCTCTGAATAAATTCTTATGCACATCTCTATCTAAAAATAAACAGTCTGAGAATAAGACCCATGCCCAGCTGAAATCTACCCAAGTATTGTCAGCACTTTCCTTTTTAAACACCTTTTAAAACACCTAAACAGTGACAGCCTTGGTGGCAATGCTAGTTTGCCTTTTCCAGTTCACCCGTCAGTAATTAATTCTTGGCTTAATAGCTACCTAGGAGCAAAGAGCTGCGGGAGCTGTTAGCCAGAGGGGTCGTCCTGAGTGGCTGGTGCACCATCTACGCCTGGGACTGCCGCGCCATGGCTGTGCTCTGCAAGATGGACATGGACAGGGGTGGCTGGCTGGTAAGTGCCACCGGAGCAGAGGTGCGAGGCTACCCCAGCCCCTGCGGGTGCGCAGCTTCCTGCCCCTGCGCCAGCCGGCAGCAAAAGGAGATCCGAAACATCTTGTCGGCCATTGCAGGTCAGCTTTTTGACTATGAAAGTCTGTGGGTCTTTAAACTAGAGTATTTAATATGTGAAGCATAAACCACAGAAATAAATATCACCCTCCATTTTTTTAAAATAAATTGTATGAAGTTTTTTTTGTTTCAGTTAGAGCCAAAAAAATCCCAGACTTTTATTTCATAGAATCACAGAATCATTAAGGTTGGAAAA
>WAAD01034129.1:30209-41320 GCA_013389945.1 Fregata magnificens | reverse complement strand
GCCAGCTCCCTCAGCACTCTCGGGTGGATCCCATCCGGCCCCATAGACTTGTGAGCGTCCAGGTGGCGCAGCAGGTCGCTGACCGCTTCCTCCCGGACTGTGGGGGGTTTCTTCTGCTCACGGTCCCTGTCTTCCACCTCAGGGGGCTGAATACCCTGGGGATAACTGGTCTGACTATTAAAGACTGAGGCAAAGAAGGCATTAAGTACCTCAGCCTTTTCATTGTCCTTGGTGACAATGTTCCCCCAGGCATCCACCAGAGGAGGGAGACTCTCCCTGGCTCTCTTTTTGCTGTTAATGTACTTGTAGAAACATTTTTTATTATCTCGTACAGCAGTGGCCAGACCCTCAAGGAGGGTCACAGTAGTAGTGTGTGTTTATGGATATTTTATAAATCCAAGTACATGGAAATTTGCTTCTGTGGCTAAAATATTAAACTGGAATTTCAGTTGAATCTTAAATAAATATGTCTGATTTTATTTTTACTTCTAATTTCTTTTGAGTTATGTTTTTTTAGATGCATGTGTGAATTTCATTCAGTAGTACATGCTCTGAGAGTCCTTCCATGTGTTTTATTTAGCAAGTGAAATGCTAATCTTTTTCAGCAGAGTCTAGGGGAGGGTTTATGACTGAACAAGACTGACATGCTGAGCAAGATTACCACTTAAAGTAGATAGAGAAGAAAAATAGGATATTCGAATACATGTTTGGAAAATATTTGGAAAACATTAAAAGGAAAGAAGCTTGATAGCTAATTAAAAAAATTAAAATCAGCTTAAAGTAATCAAGTTGATTCTTATTTCCCTCTCCCAGCTTTGTAGTTCTGAACATGTAGCTGCTTTCTTTTTTTTTTCCCAGTGATAGTCTCTTCTTAGCAACGGTATGAAAGGCCAAGCAGAAATTGCATATGCTTTGGAAATAATGAAATTGAACAGACTCAAAGCTGCAAAGACAAACTAAACACACTGGAGAAATAATTTTTGCTAATCTTTTTTGGTTACAATATGCTTACAGAGTGGTAGTTGTAAGAGCCATAGATAAATTTATTTTTTTTTTTAAATTGAAATCCTTCTAAATAACATGATAAAAAAAAAAAAAAGACAGCTGTTTTGTGAAAGCTGAATTGTAACATTTCTTTCAGGCATTCCTATCTCTCATCAACAGACAGTATACCCTGAATGGATTTGCTGCTTTGTCACTTAAGACAAATGAATTAGTAAACACATTTTCTAAGTGAATCAGGAGCAAATTTTATCCATTGGTACAACATTCTATAAATTCATAGATGCATTATAGATGAATGTTTTTGATCCCTAAGCTAAGCATCCAGGCATAAGATAGTTGAGATCTGCAACAGCTATGATTTACTTTGAGCCAATGAATCTCATTATCTTGGTGTTACCAAATGTTAAATCATTGGCTTGAGGCCTGTTTTGAATGGCATGCACAGCTTAATCATGTGAAAAGAAAAAAAGATGGTCCTTATTTTGGAGAATTATATTTTGAGACATTTTGCACAACTGTTGGAATTATAAGAAACCGAAGTACAGAAAAGGAAGATGTGTGATAGAATAAGATGTGAAAATCTAAAATCTGAAATTTAAAAACATCTAGTCCATAACACAGCTTACCAGCACACTACCATTAAGCAAGAAAATATGGTGTACTGTTCATAATCCCAACACTCAGTTCAATTATTTCGCAGTGAGACCCACTTGTATGGCTCAATAATGAATTTGGCAATGACAGGAATGGAATGAAGGATGGGAGAAGTTTAAAAATATGCTAGTAAAAGAACAAAAAATAAATGGGACACTGCTACATTTATATTTTATCTTTACAATGTGGAAGAAACATACTTCCCTTTTCAAAGTCATTAATTCAGAGGAGAAAATGTGAATATGAGAAAGGAGTTGCACTGAGATTGTTTAGATTCCTGTGTCATCTATTGATGGAATGGAATTACAGTGCTTTTGAAAGACTCTTAGTGCAATAGCCAGGAGACTGAATTACTCCAGACATCCACAACATAGATCTAGCCCAAGCACTTGAAATAAACCTTTTATAGACAGCAGCCTTCATACGTGGAGATAACTATTTTAAGGTGTAAGAGGGCTGTTAGCTTGTCATACAATGACTATACAGTCTTTAGCTTTTCTCCAGAAACTGTCTTCAAAGGTTTCTAAGCACTCCTACATACTGATGAGATTAATGCAGACATGAAATTGGGTACCTGTAAGCTCGCAAATGGTACTGCTATGAAACTCGTGAAAAGTTTGCGTGTTTTTAATAAAAAATTAAGCCTGCTTATTTTTCTGGTTGTGTAGTCAATCATAGTTAATAAGGAGAAGATGGTTTAGCTGTAATTAAGATAGTACATGCAGGACTTCTCCCTGAGAAGCATTTTGTTTTTCCTTGGTTGAATGTTTCTTGGAGAGAAGGCATGTTAAAGAAACACTGCTTATGAAAAAGGACATGAAATCCCAAATCAGTATGAAGATCTATGTTGTGCTTTGCTGAGCAGTAACAAAGAATTGCTGTAGCTGACATTAACTTCTGTAGGGCCTTAATACTCGGTAACCAAATTCCACAGTACTCTGCGGCTGAAGTGCAACACTGTGTTCAATGTGTTTCTCATAAGGTATTAATGTTGTAGAAAGCACACTATTCTTATCTGTTTAAAAAAAAAAATTTGAATTTCAGAAAGATTGCTTTCAGCAGCTTGACTCTGTATTACATCACTCTTTAGAGATATCAGAATTTTGTGGAATGTTTCCTTGCTCAGAAGTGCCTCAGGTTAACAATTTTGTCTTTGATTGCTAATTTTCATCCAAATAATTTGACCTCCTGATATATGAGGTGATTTTGTGCAGTGGCTTTGTCTGGTATGTTCTAATGACAGCAGAGATGGTTTTTGTATTGGGCATTTTTGAATTTTAATGAATATTTTGAGTGATAATTAACTATCCTCTGTGAACAAAATCCTCTTTAAACTAAATTGGGGATCTCTGCAGATGAGAGATCAGATTCTCTCTAGTGTTGATTAAAAAAGCAAATTTTGACCTAAATATTTGGAAACCGGATGCATATGAACTTTAATTTTACATCAATCAAAATTCAAATTTATAAAAATGATTCTTAAAATAGTCCTAGTAATAATTCCTGAATTTGTGTGAATAGAAGTCAACATTTAGAACTAATACATGCCTCCACATATATCACCTTAACTTATTTCAAAGGTTAGATTTATCTTACAGCTATTCAATGGCAGAGTTAGTTAAGTACCCTGACTTAGGTAACGTGCTGTGCTGGCTTAGAGGAAAGGTCATCAGGCCCAGTATCCCATCTCCCAGAGAGGCCAAAAGCAGATGCTTAGGGAAGATAAGAACAGGGTAATATCTAATGAGACTTCCCCAGAACTGTCTCCCTGTTTCTATGAGTTTGGGACTCATAGAAATGAATAGAATTAGAATATTAGAATAGAAATAGAATTTGTGGATGTTGTCTATCTGGACTTTAGTAAGGCCTTTGACACGGTCTCCCACGGCATTCTCCTGGAGAAGTTGGCAGCTCACGGCTTGGATGGGCATACACTTTGCTGGGTAAAAAACTGGCTGGATGGCCGAGCCCAGAGAGTGGTGGTGAATGGAGTGAAATCCAGTCGGCGGCCGGTCACGAGCGGTGTTCCCCAGGGCTCGGTTCTGGGGCCGGTTTTGTTCAACGTCTTCATCAATGATCTGGATGAGGGGATTGAGTGCACCCTCAGCAAGTTTGCAGATGATACCACGCTGGGCGGGAGTGTCCATCTGCTCAAGGGAAGGAAGGCCCTGCAGAGGGATCTGGATAGGCTGGATCGATGGGCTGAGGCCAACTGTATGAGGTTCAACAAGGTCAAGTGCCAGGTCCTGCACTTTGGTCACAACAACCCCATGCAACGCTACAGGCTTGGGGAAGAGTGGCTGGAGAGCTGCCCGGCAGAAAAGGACCTGGGGGTGCTGGTCGACAGCCGGCTGAACATGAGCCGGCAGTGTGCCCAGGTGGCCAAGAAGGCCAACGGCATCCTGGCTTGTATCAGGAATAGTGTGACCAGCAGGAGTAGGGAAGTGATCGTGCCCCTGTACTCGGCACTGGTGAGGCCGCACCTCGAGTACTGTGTTCAGTTTTGGGCCCCTCAGTACAAGAAGGACACTGAGGTGCTGGAGCGTGTCCAGAGAAGGGCAACGAGGCTGGTGAAGGGACTAGAAAACAAGTCTTATGAGGAGCGGCTGAGAGAACTGGGGTTGTTTAGTCTGGAGAAGAGGAGGCTGAGGGGAGACCTTATCGCTCTCTACAACTACCTGAAGGGAGGTTGTAGTGAAGCAGGCCTTGGACTCTTCTCCCAAGAAGCTAGCGATAGGACGAGAGGAAATGGCCTCAAGTTGCATCAGGGGAGGTTTAGACTGGACATCAGGAAGAATTTCTTTACCGAAAGAGTGGTTAGGCATTGGAACAGGCTGCCCAGAGAGGTGGTGGAGTCGTCAACCCTGGAGGCGTTCAAAAAAGGTGTAGACGTGGCACTCCAGGGCCTAGTTTAGGAGTCATGGTGGTGTTAGTTGATGGTTGGACTTGATGATCTTAGAGGTCTTTTCCAACCTTAATGGTTCTATGATTCTATGACTCTTTAATTGCTTTTTGCTTAGGACATCTTTTTTTGAAGGAAAGAAACAGGATTGCTGTCAAATTCCTCATTTTTAAAAAAGACTTTAAATGAATCTTGCAAATAAGTGAGACTTCTTGTACAGAAGAAAGATGCAAGTTTATTCTTTTTTACCTAAGACACATTTCAAGCTATGTCTTGTTCATTGAGTATGCTCTGTCTCCCATGAGGTTAAGTGTAGTCTGCATTTTTAGATGTTATATTTAGTTATACTTTTTCCAACTTATTGCTTGTAACTTAATAGAAATAAGATGTTTGTGGCTATGGTGCTAATTTGGGAACCAGGAAGTATAGGACCAGTTCACATACTTTGCGTACCTTAGCCTGGGTCCTCAATGAAAGGTAAGTGTGCATTTCTGAGATCAGACTGGCAGCTCCATATTATAAGGATACGGGTCTTACATGCTGATGAACTACTCCCATTCTCAAACTAAATGATTGTGTATATACTTTGCTGTACAAGGGCTGAAATAGCCTTTCAGGTAGGCTGTGCAATACACAGAGATACGAGGCTTAGTTCTGCCAGATATACTAACTGAGGTCTAGTATGCATGCTGCTTCTTGGACCTGCTTGAAAGCAATGAGTGTGGTATTTAATAAGTTCACCTTAGAGGTGGCCCTGCTGGACCTGCAGTGACTTGGTGGAAATCAATTCAAGATACCAACGTATCATTTGTTTTCCCTTTATGCACCACGTCCTAGTCCCCATACCCATAGGGAATGGAGAACTGACAACAAAAGGTAACAATAATTCATTTTGTCAATATCCATTTAAGTTGCAGACTTAGTTTAGAGTACATATCCTTCATGTGCTCACATAGCATTTAGCACAGCAGTATGTTTGTCAGGTCACTGCATGTCTCTAATTCTAATACCAAGTAATAGTTTAAAGCGTTGTGGTCAGTGTTTTGTTTTCAATAACTATTTATGTGTAAACCTACTGAGCTATAGCAATATTATTCAGAGCACATCTAAGTAATTTTACATTCAAAATACTTAATTAGGAGGAAAGGTCTTATTTTCATAAGATGTATATATAGGAATTTTCTGCTGCTGACATCTGATGGAAAAACTACTGGGTGTAAAGGTTGCAAGCCAGCTTGAGTATCTGCTAGGGTGATTGACAGAGTATTTATCTTCTAACCAGTTGTTATGAGTTGGAGAGGATTTTACTGATATGCAGTTTATGCCTTAGACACAGAGGGAAAAATCTTTCTAATCTTGCTTTTCAAATGAGGTGATCATCCACTATGAAATGGCATGCATGAAACAACCAGCTGCAAGCTACAGATATTTATTCAAAGGTTGGAAATGCAAAGTCCCAGGACATAATTCACAGCTAACAAAACCTCTGATTATCTTCATTATCTACTATTCTTATTAAATCTTTATTTTGTAAAATGTCTCATAATTTAACCTTGCATTTTCCTGATTCTGCTTAACAAAGGCAGACTACTTTATCTTGAAAAGAATTGACACAATAGTCTTTACCCTTATTTTATTGTTTCAAAAGATTTTAATTTATTTACTAAATCTGCCAGCAGAGCAAGTATTTGTATGAGTTCAAAAAAAGACAATGTTCTGCTAACAGGAGAAAAATACAACCTAATCCTCATATGCTAATTGAATGGGGAGGGTGTTAATGGCTTAAAGCAAGATTTTCGAGGTTTTATCACTGGGAAGAACTTGATGCAATTTCCAGACTACTATTCTGTAGTTTCACTGCAAATAATACTCAGCAATATCTATTCTTGACTGTATTTCCACCAGGAAAATGGTCCGAATACAGTAAACTCCTAAAAGGAATTCCTGTATCTTTTGGGGTTTTTTTGGTGAGACTTAAACCCAAAAGTGGTGAATAAATGGCCATGTAATAAATAATTTTATACTTTTTGGACCATGATTAACAATTAATTTTTGATCAAGTAGAGCTACCTGTTTCCAGCTAGCCAACTGGAAGAATTGCTAATATTAAAAGTCTACAAACTACTAGCAATACTTAACTGTTATGTCTTAGTAGATACTGCTTATGGGGAATGTGTCAATTGTTAATGCCTGCAGATCTAATTTTTTTTGAGGTTTGACTCATTAAAATGATGCTGTCAATCCTTTTCTATAACCTTTTAAAGAAAATTTCATTTTTTCCTATGATAATGTTAAGTGAGTGCCCATGAAACTGTTCACAGAACTTCAAGGTCAATAGTGAGTAAAAGAAGTCTTTTTGAAGAGTTACTATACACTGAGAAACAAGAAGCTATGGTTGGGGGTGAACTGCTAACATGATAGTTAAACCCTGAGTTATTAAAAAGTTAAGCATCTCCATTTTCTTTTACAAATGAGGCCTTTCCAATGACCTACCTCCACACCTATTGTAAATTGACAGTCTCAATATTCTAACCACCTTCCCCTCCAGACATCTAACCATTCATTGAATGGATGCTCTTGGAGTAAGGTCGAGAATGTTTGGCTTATTGTTCTTAAATGGTAGTTTGAAATGTTTTGCTGAATCTCCAGGTTTCATTTAAAGTGACCTATTCTGTCCTTCTATTGCCTTCTACATTGTTATTCAAATAGTATACTTTATTTACCTCTGCCTATAGCCTGGAATTAGTATTCATGAAAAGAAAGCTATCTTTTTTGCACAATGCTGGGGAAGCACATACATGAAATTACGTTGCAATGATTAATTAATTGCCTGTGGTAAGTATTTCCAATTTTATTGTGTTAGAAATGTGAACAGATGCATCATGCCAAAAAAATTCAAAGAATCTTTACTTGGTAAATTGTAAACTAAAGCATAAGATGCTAATCAAGTAAGTTCTAAGACATTAATTGCTCATAGACGATGTATTTTTACATAAGTATCATGTTTAAGAATTTATCTTCCTTCAGAATGGCAAAAGGACACAATTTGAAAACAATGGCATGCTAAAATGGCCCCATTTTTTTCCCGTGCTATTATGTTTTTCTTTAATACGACATCACCTTTTTGCATGAACTAAAACATGGACTTTTCTAAGGACATTTATTTCAAAGAAGTTGATGGCAATAAACACAAAAAAGTTAAAGACATATTAAAGGCATAATTCTATAATAATAAAATAACAATAAAGCAGCCTCTCTGTAAATTAAATTGAGCCAGGATGAGAATTAGCAGTAGTTGTTTGGTGAAACCACAACATTTTCTCAAAGAATAAATGGAGTGGATTACAGTTGTATTGGTAAGAGTGCTATGTTTTATTAACGTGTAGTTCACATGCAAGAAGTCTGGTGTGCTTAGCTGTGTGCATGGAAGTGTATATGCAACAGCTAGCAGCTCTTAAAAGCCATGTGTCTACTGAAGATATAAAGTGTTGCCACAATGCTTTTATGATCTTTGCATCTACTCTGAAGAGCTAATTTTTAAATAGCCATGGTTTTTCCAAAAGCTGTAAAGGAAAAAAAAAATCTTACTTCAGATACACAAATCTCAGGAATACATGTGGTTGCTGTATTTCAGGTGGAACTGGATGCAACCAAATGGAACATTTTTGTTATGTATATTTAATGATGAGGTCAAATTAACTAACACTACCTTATAGTTATCTGATATTGTTAACAGATAAATGTATTCCGTTATATAAATACTCAAAGTACTTAAATGATAACATTTAAATGGCAAGATCACAATTTTTGAAGAAAATAATATGGGCACAAAGAACGAGAGGAATTGCATCACTATTATGCTGAGATCTTACTAGAAATAGAATTTGGTGTGGGGGCCAGTATCCTCACTGACTGGTTGGGCCATTACTGTCTTGGCATTCCTCAAACAGAAAAATACCAATTTCTCTGATGAACTAATTCATCTTTCCAAATTATTTTAAGATTAAAATAGCCCCATAACTTTTCTAGAGAGATTCCTAGTCTTTTTCCTAGTGGGAGCAGGGACTGAAGGAGGTGAAGTTATAGATTTACTACTTATACCTATGTAGATGTTAGTACCTATACCTATGTACGTAAGAGATACACAACAAATATACAAGCAAGCATAACATGCATGACCTCTTAGCGAAGCCTTATTTACATCTGAAGAAAATGGGAGGGTTAATGTTGTCATGGTGTCTGACACCCAGTTTCCAAAATTAAAGGTTTCTAAGTTGTGATGAGCTAAAATTATTCTTGCATGTGTGTAAACCTATTTAGCTGACACCCATGGAGTTCTTTTATATCTATGTGATAGCAACAGAGTGCAAAGCTTGCTCTAACAGCTTTAATTTAAGCAATTTTCTTTCCTTTCCTACTGCATGTCAGGTTCAATAAACCTGTTTTCATTGTAGCTGACAGTAATCTCAGGTCTAGTTTAGTATGATCAGGAGTCTGGAACTCAGTGCAAGGAATATCTCAGATTAGNCATTTTCTTTTACAAATGAGGCCTTTCCAATGACCTACCTCCACACCTATTGTAAATTGACAGTCTCAATATTCTAACCACCTTCCCCTCCAGACATCTAACCATTCATTGAATGGATGCTCTTGGAGTAAGGTCGAGAATGTTTGGCTTATTGTTCTTAAATGGTAGTTTGAAATGTTTTGCTGAATCTCCAGGTTTCATTTAAAGTGACCTATTCTGTCCTTCTATTGCCTTCTACATTGTTATTCAAATAGTATACTTTATTTACCTCTGCCTATAGCCTGGAATTAGTATTCATGAAAAGAAAGCTATCTTTTTTGCACAATGCTGGGGAAGCACATACATGAAATTACGTTGCAATGATTAATTAATTGCCTGTGGTAAGTATTTCCAATTTTATTGTGTTAGAAATGTGAACAGATGCATCATGCCAAAAAAATTCAAAGAATCTTTACTTGGTAAATTGTAAACTAAAGCATAAGATGCTAATCAAGTAAGTTCTAAGACATTAATTGCTCATAGACGATGTATTTTTACATAAGTATCATGTTTAAGAATTTATCTTCCTTCAGAATGGCAAAAGGACACAATTTGAAAACAATGGCATGCTAAAATGGCCCCATTTTTTTCCCGTGCTATTATGTTTTTCTTTAATACGACATCACCTTTTTGCATGAACTAAAACATGGACTTTTCTAAGGACATTTATTTCAAAGAAGTTGATGGCAATAAACACAAAAAAGTTAAAGACATATTAAAGGCATAATTCTATAATAATAAAATAACAATAAAGCAGCCTCTCTGTAAATTAAATTGAGCCAGGATGAGAATTAGCAGTAGTTGTTTGGTGAAACCACAACATTTTCTCAAAGAATAAATGGAGTGGATTACAGTTGTATTGGTAAGAGTGCTATGTTTTATTAACGTGTAGTTCACATGCAAGAAGTCTGGTGTGCTTAGCTGTGTGCATGGAAGTGTATATGCAACAGCTAGCAGCTCTTAAAAGCCATGTGTCTACTGAAGATATAAAGTGTTGCCACAATGCTTTTATGATCTTTGCATCTACTCTGAAGAGCTAATTTTTAAATAGCCATGGTTTTTCCAAAAGCTGTAAAGGAAAAAAAAAATCTTACTTCAGATACACAAATCTCAGGAATACATGTGGTTGCTGTATTTCAGGTGGAACTGGATGCAACCAAATGGAACATTTTTGTTATGTATATTTAATGATGAGGTCAAATTAACTAACACTACCTTATAGTTATCTGATATTGTTAACAGATAAATGTATTCCGTTATATAAATACTCAAAGTACTTAAATGATAACATTTAAATGGCAAGATCACAATTTTTGAAGAAAATAATATGGGCACAAAGAACGAGAGGAATTGCATCACTATTATGCTGAGATCTTACTAGAAATAGAATTTGGTGTGGGGGCCAGTATCCTCACTGACTGGTTGGGCCATTACTGTCTTGGCATTCCTCAAACAGAAAAATACCAATTTCTCTGATGAACTAATTCATCTTTCCAAATTATTTTAAGATTAAAATAGCCCCATAACTTTTCTAGAGAGATTCCTAGTCTTTTTCCTAGTGGGAGCAGGGACTGAAGGAGGTGAAGTTATAGATTTACTACTTATACCTATGTAGATGTTAGTACCTATACCTATGTACGTAAGAGATACACAACAAATATACAAGCAAGCATAACATGCATGACCTCTTAGCGAAGCCTTATTTACATCTGAAGAAAATGGGAGGGTTAATGTTGTCATGGTGTCTGACACCCAGTTTCCAAAATTAAAGGTTTCTAAGTTGTGATGAGCTAAAATTATTCTTGCATGTGTGTAAACCTATTTAGCTGACACCCATGGAGTTCTTTTATATCTATGTGATAGCAACAGAGTGCAAAGCTTGCTCTAACAGCTTTAATTTAAGCAATTTTCTTTCCTTTCCTACTGCATGTCAGGTTCAATAAACCTGTTTTCATTGTAGCTGACAGTAATCTCAGGTCTAGT
>WAAD01034129.1:5255-23964 GCA_013389945.1 Fregata magnificens | reverse complement strand
TTTTTTTTTTTTTTTTTTTTGGGTTTTTTTTTTGGGGGTTTTTTTTTTTTTTTACAGCATTGATTGATTATGAAGGTATAGGGCTAACATGGAATAGCTCAAGTCAGCAGTGCATTGAAAACACAGCCTGGCAGCAGAGAAGCAAGCCTGTGGGCCACATGTGCTATAATCTAGCCTGATGGTAAATTGTGTTGCAATGCTTATGTTCTGCTTGCATCTGAAGATGACTTATAAACGGTTGAGAGTTATATCTGTTTAGAACCAATTTAAGAGCAGCTAGATTGTATTGGATATTTGGGGAAAATAGGAGGTATTGAAGAATTTCAGGGAAGCAAAACTTGTGTGGGAATTTTGTCAAAACTGCCAAAGGGTACAGATATTTGAAGTGAGAGAGAAAGGAGACTGAGTAGATGAAGAAAGGAACCTGGGGACGAGTAAGCACAGGGAAAAGGCCTTGCAAAATAAGGCAGGTATATCAAACTGAGGCCAGTAAAACTCTTAGGCTCACCTATAGGTTGCAAAAGCAGGGCTCAAAAGATCATTTGGCTGTAGATAAGCACGCAGCAGTACATGTTTATTGCCAAAAGAAGCTAACAACCCCCCCAACCCACATTCCCTTCAGATCACTATGCATGTTAAATGAAATTGTCAGAGAGCTTGTTTTGCTCCCACTAAAGTGCTATTCAGCTTGTGAATCAAGTACATATGTAAAGCAGTTCTTTAAACACAACCAAGAATATTATACTGGGTATTTCACTTTATCACCATGTTTACAATTGTGTACCATTTCCCATTTTTAATGCTAATTTAATTGGTGTCTCTCCATGGGAAGAAAGTAGTGGAGGTATCTTTCTACACAGGTGAAGAGATGTAGAAGTGTTAAGTTCCATAAGCCCTCTCTGCAGCTGTCTGGGATTAGGTGCAAGGAATTCAGGAGAAAGCTAATGACTCTAATGAGCACTGATTAGAATAAATTCCAGCTGTAAGCCAGTAGTCCTGTTTCTAGGAGCAGAAGAGATTGGTTCCCCTATGCATACTCCTTTTTACTGCCACGTAGGAATGCAGCATGTGTTTTCTGGAGGTTGATTTCCCTTTCCTCTCAATATTGAGCTGAGGCAGGGAAACTTAAGAAAAATCAAGCAAAATCATTACTGAAAGCAAAACATTTTTATTGAGAACCCTATGTAACTTGGCCCCTTAATCACTGATCTTGACAACACTAATGGAGCTTTAGTGGTGCACTGTACAACACAAATCAGCATTTGCTTGTCTCTGCAAGATAAAATTACTGAATCCTCAGGAGAGTAAAGAAGGATACAGCACTGACACCACCCCCCCCCCCCCACCCCCCTGCAATGTTCTCAGGAACACTTCTTCTCTCACCCCACCCCCCGAGTCAGAAATCGAAAAAATGCACTTGGACTGATACAGAAGTTCGACCTAACTCTCCATTAACAAGGAGGGAGCCGAGATATCAGAAGTAGGAGGGAGTCTTACACCAGAGGAAATGACCTGTTGACTCAACTCAAGCCTTTATTCATAAAGTACATCTGGATCTAACAAGTCATTACTCCTATCTTCACTTCAGAGGACACTGGAGTAGTGTTAGAAATCCAGTATTTTCTCCAACTTCAAGAGCATTCTTAGTAACTGATATGTGAATATTAGCTATGTAACCTTCTAACACCATAGATTTCTTGAGAAAATTAGGAAAAGTATTAATCCCTGCAGCAGATGACTCAAAAGGCTTCTGCACAGTAGACTGAATAGCAGAACACGTGGTAAAAATTTGGTATGTATTGCATTTCTCAAAAAACATCCAAGCTCTGTTTTTGTTCTTTTAAAATCTGAATACATTGGGTTCAGTTAATTGTCATCCACGTAGATAAACTAACATCTCTATAGGTAGGGAAGATGAAAGAGTTTGGACCTGTGGCCATCAGGAACTAGCATCTTGCTGTGTGACATGAGACAACTTATAAAAAGCCTAGAACAATTTTAGGTTTTAAAAGACTCAGGTTATGCTAAACCTAATGTAAGACTAAAGTATTTTTCTAGGAAGCCTGAGAGATATTTTGAAACAGTGGAAGAAAACTAGGCTACCTTGGCTGTTTTAAGATTTGAGTTAATACAGCTGTTTGTTTCCTTGACAGAAATGTATGTGCAGCTCCATAAAGAGCAATTCTCAGACTTGTGTTTGAAAACTCTGTTTAGTAATTCAGATGTGTCGGTACTGTTGTAGAAGTTACATTTCGTAGTTGAAGATGAAGAATCAATGCATATTCAGTCTGCAATTCAGAGGCTGAGAATAATAAATTCTGCCTTTTTATTTTAATGCGATCAGTACTTGGTTTCCTAAAAAGTAGTACCTGACTGAGAAGATGGCAAAGGTAAGGAGGCCAACTAGAATTGTAATTGTTGTGCAGAGATTGCTTTGCAACTTCAGTTTCCATAGCATTAAGATCAGCCTTGCCTCTTACTGAAAAATCACGCTCATTTCACCTCCAGTGGGAACATGTGCCTCAAGTTCAGCATGCAGGGATAAAGCACTGTCTTCAATCACGGCCTCAGACTGAATTAACTGAAAACCAGTTTCCTATGTCCTTCTAGTATGTTAGCGGTACACATGCTTGAGAGGAACTCCTTTTTCTATTTCTTATCACCTGTGCTCTGAAAAGTTTCCAGTCTGCTACTATTTGAAGTTCTTCCTTCACAGTCCCTACCATAGTGCATATGCTGCACTGTCACATGCCACTGTTGGGGGGAGAGCTGCAGCTATTGTCATTAATGCTGCCCAGCTGATAACCATTTTCTCAGAGCCCTCAGAGCCCCTAACCTGGCCATTTCCCCACAGCTGTTGTAGCTGCCATGCATCAGCCATCCCTCCCTTCTAGTCTCACACCCTGAGAGCCAAAGGCCAGCAGCTAGACAGAGCACATATGCATGGCTTCCTGTGACATGCACTGTTACACAATATCTAGTGTGCAGTGGATGTTCTTGCAGGCAAGTAAGATCTATGAACATTCAACTACTGGGATTTATAAAAGGGTATCACTGCAGTGATACCACTTAAGGTGGTTTCAGGGCCTGGATACTAAACAAAGATTCTTGGATGTGGGTGGAAAAACTCCATTACACTGTCTGGCTAAAAAAAAGGGTTCTCATCTCCATATGCTTTAGGAAAATCTGAGTCATGAATTTCAAATGGTGCTTGTGTTACATGCTTTGTGCTGCTTTATCTTCAGCTACACTGTAGTGACTTGTGTGCAGGGTTTCCTGCACTGTAAATCTCCAAGTATTACTTAGTATGGAGAACGTTTCCAATGACTAGTAGACTGAGGCCCCTGCAGATGAGAACAGTTCTTTCCCTAAGAGGTACTAATTTGTTCTGTTCTTGACAAGAAATAACTTTCAGTTAAGACAGATGACTTGTCTGTAGTTCTTTCTTGCATTGCCATTCAAAAATATCTTTTTTGTAGCACTCAGTCTTAACTTGTTTTAGACACATTTGTATAGTGTGCTTACCTCTTCCTGATCTGGTCATACAAGCAATTTATCTTGCTTGTGGACAGTTTTTTGAAGACTGTGCAGAGCATTGCAGTGTTGTGGCTAGATTACTATTTTAATCCAATGTAAAGTAAACTGTTTATACTGCAATCACAGTATAGACACATCCTTGGTTTGCAGTAGAGCTAACTAAATCAGAGGCAACACCAGTGGACAGATGAGTTAGTGTTCCGAGTCTCTTGTAATTGACTCCAAAGTAAGAATATCTAGTTTATTAAAGGGAACATATCAGGCATACAGATCATATTGAGAAAGCCTTGTAAGTCTGCTAGTTCTTCTAATAGTGAGAAGGTGCAAGTAATCACTGGGAAAGTTTTGCCTTCTCCTCTGATTTTCTCATTTAAAACTTCACTTCAGATGTACTATTTACTTCAAAGCTTTCTGTCAAGACTAATTCTGCAAGGTATCGATAACTAAAACTGGCTTCACATACTGAGTTCCTTTCATGTCTCCTCCTGTGACTAACATGCATCTCTGCTTTGTATCCCAGAATCTAGAATCCCTGTTTCAGGGAGAGCTTAGATTTACCATGTGGTGCCATTGCACTAATACATAGATGCATCACATTCCTGGATTTATCACAAACTACGGTTTGGGGTTTTCCTTGTGATATCAGAAATTCTGCAGGGATATCTATGAGGTTTTCGGTTACAGTGATGGGATATTTTTGATAAATTCATAATGCCTAGGAAATTCATTTCTATATAGCTCCTCTAATCCTCTAGCTCCATGCTAGTTTTATTGCTGTATGTGTGCACACAGGAATTGGGAAGCTGGTTATGTCAAAATGATCATGTGGTTGGCTGACATGCCTTTGTTATACGCATATAGTAAAGCATGCAGTTGTGTGGTGCATTTCAAAAGCCTATGTCTGAGCTCAGTTCATCCCAATTAAGTAACTGCACAGGTCAAGCTTATCATAAGCATACAACAATGAAATACAGAGAAACATATATACTGAAAGTACGTTGTTTTCCCCGTCCAAATCACACACAGTCGTCAAGCCTGTCTAGAATTAGCTGTTTTCTTTATTCTGACTCTTTTTGATACAGTTCATATAATCTCCGCTTATTTATTTAGAATCTAGTATTTAGATAAAAATATGTGATTTAAAGTAGCACAAGTATTTAGTGGGAAGAATTAATGAGCTTTTATTATAAATGTCTTTTTTCCTGGCATATAGATTAGGTTGTTTGAAAAATTAGTCTTGCAGAGTGGTCTAGGTAGATTGGAGCATTGGGCTATGGTTAATGGGATGGAATTTAACAAGTCAAAATGCCAGATTCTGCACCTGGGATGGAGTAATGCCAGGCACAAGTATAAATTGTGAGAGGAACGGCTGGAGAGCAGCCCTGCAGAAAGGGATCTGGGGGTGCTGGTTGGCAGCAGGCTCAGTATGAGTCAGCAGTGTGCCCTGGCAGCCAAGAGGGCAAACGGCATCCTGGGGTGCATTAAACACGGTATAATCAGCCAGCCAAAAGAGGTGATTATCCTGGTGTATTCAGCTTTGGTGCTGCCTCACCTGGAGTACTGTGTGCAGTTCTGGGCCTTACAGTTTAAGAGGGATGTGAAGGTCCTTGTATGTGTACAGAGGAGGGCAACAAAGCTGGTGAAAGGGCTGGAAGGAATATCCTATGAGGAATGGCTAAGGACTTTGGGCTTGCCTAGTTTGGAGAAAAGGAGGCTGAGGGGCAACATCATTACTCTCTACAGCTTCCTGAGGAGCAGAAGTGGGGAGGGAGGTGCTGATCTCTTCTCCCTGGTATCCAGTGATAGGATGTGTGGGAACGGTTCAAAGCTGCACTAGGAGAGGCTTAGACTGGACCTTAAGAGGGTGGTCAAACACTGGAACAGGCTTCCTAGAGAGGTAGGTGATGCTCCNAGCTTCCTGAGGAGCAGAAGTGGGGAGGGAGGTGCTGATCTCTTCTCCCTGGTATCCAGTGATAGGATGTGTGGGAACGGTTCAAAGCTGCACTAGGAGAGGCTTAGACTGGACCTTAAGAGGGTGGTCAAACACTGGAACAGGCTTCCTAGAGAGGTAGGTGATGCTCCAAGCCTCTCAGTGTTTGAGGCATTTGGACAATGCCTTTAGTAACATGCTTTAACTTGATCAGCCCTGAAGTGGTCAGGCAGTTGGGCTAGATGATCATTGTAGGGCCCTTCCAACTGAAATAGTCTATTCTATTCTAAAAACAATATTTGGTTTAACAATGGGAGATACTTAATGGCGTCCAGCTAGTAAGAGCTAATAAACCAGTGAGTGATTTTTTTTTTTTTAATAACTTTTTTAATAGTAGTGCATTATCCTTTAGTGCCTTATGTGACTGCCAAGTTAATAGAATGATTTTCCTTCAGTTTTGGTAAGAGCAGGTCAGATTCTAAGTGTACACTTTCCATACACATTAAATAAATGCCTAGGCTGAAAATTGGAAAGAGCTCCTGTTTACTGCTTAGCAGTCAAAGCATGACCACTTACTGGCAAGAAAAAGAAACTGAAAACTAATTTCAAGGTTCAGGATTAATTCTCTGTCAAATTGACAGAAGAGATCCTACACTAGAATACATTAGCATAAACGTAGAACCTTCTCTATCTGTTCCTTTCAGTGTGCAAGCTATTAGTTTGATTTCATGGTTCCATAACATGACCATTTTAAAAGTTAGCTGTCTGTGAATCTGGTTTAAATATCTACAAACACATCCTTTTTACCAAATAAATCTATCAGTTTGTTTCCTATTAACATCACTGATCTCTACTGATGACCTTTTCCTGAATGTGTGTTTTTCCATTTTCCCTGCAGTAATTGCTTAGAAATGATTGTCATATAAGAAGTTGGCTATGGCAAACAGGAAACATCAAAGCACTACAGCCAGCATGCTGGATCACAGAGTGAGAGCTTGCCCTACTTCATCTCACAACAGGGAGCCTGAAAATGAAGGAAGTGACCTTCCTATTGAAGATTATGCAGCAAAGGAGGCAGAACTAGCAACTGTCAGACAAGGTAGTCCTACACCTGTGGAACATGAGTGCAATGATCATAGTGGAGATGGTGACTCCAGCTCTGACTATGTGAATAACACCTCTGAGGAGGAGGACTATGATGAAGGCTTGCCAGAAGAAGAGGAGGGGATCACATACTACATTAGATACTGTCCAGAGGATGACAGTTACCTGGAAGGAATGGACTGCAATGGGGAGGAGTATGCTCCCCATGAGGAACACCATGTTGAAACAGATGAATGTCAGGAAGCTGTAGAAGAATGGGCTGAAGGTAGCATTCAGCACCAAGATGAAAATGAGGTGACAGACAGGCAAGAGTGGCAGGAAGGTCAAGATAATGGTGTTCAGATATTGGAGGATGAAGTGTCATCTTTGGAGATTCAAGACCAAGAAGAAAACATACAGTATTGTCAAAGTGAAGGTGGCTATCCGGACTATTACCCAGCAGAGGCTAATGGAAACTCGCAGGGAATATCACCATACCATTCTAGAAAAGAGGATGCAGAGCTGGAAGAGCAGGAAGAGGACATTGACCAGATTGTAGCAGAAATCAAAATGAGCATGAGCATGAGCAGTATTAATAGTACAACAGAAATGAGTCCAGAGCACAATGGGACTGAAAACATGGCACATGACTATAAAGAGACTTGTTCAAAGGGAGAAGCTGTTCACAGTGCTAACAGGCATGAGGGGAGGCCAAAGTCACTGAATATCCCATCTGCCTCTAAGCACAGTGGAGATGTGCCCAGAGGTTTTAAAGCAAAGTCAAGAACCCCAGAGGACAGACAGAAGTGGCCACAAGAGCAGGTATGAGGTTCTCTGTTTAAACCAGACTGTCAGAGCCATTATGCAAATGTTATGTTACTTAGTTATTCCAAACAGAATTAGAGAGCAATATTTTTACTTTTTACTCTGTATTGCATTCACAGCTACATAATCACATTTTATGTTTAGAAAAAGGTGCTGAATGTAGTCAATTTAGGTAGAGAACTAGGAAAGAGGTTTTGCAGAGAACAGACAATTCTAAGTAAAACAATGTATTCCAGATGCATGGGGCAAAACTAATTTATTTACACTATTTTTATTCTGCAGTGACACACTAGATAAACTTAAAACTGGGGTCAGCATTGAAATAGTTGAAGGGGTTTTTTCCATTAAGGGCTCCCGTTCTGTTGCCTTAGTGGGTGATTACTTTAAATTTCTTTTGTTTTCCATAGAACATATGCCAAGGCTAGATGCTGCATATATTAAAAACAACGGCAAGAAGTGCCTGCATATTGCTGTGTTTTTTGTACTAGCTGGGCATATCTTGACCTTGGCAAGAAGGAAGAAACAGGAGCTTTACTTGTAGCAAAAATCCTGTTAAGCAGTTTTATCACAAGAATGGTGTAGATGTTAATTTAAACCATGCATGATCTTTTCTTGTTCTAATGTTGAGTGCCAGAGAAAAGAATCTGGGAGCAAAGCTCAAGCTATTCTACAGGAACAGAGGTGTGAGGGGTTTTTTTTAAGTTTCAAATTGAATGTACTTACTTCCTTATAGAGAGACATATCTAATTCCCTTTGCTCTAAGGTCAGTTTAAAGCTTTGAGTTTGCATCTCTGAAGTTATGTGCAGCTGCAGTGAATTATTTTGCCTTATCTTTAATTAAAATGCTTTATTAAACTTCAGAGGTGTAAATTTCTTGTTTCAGCTTTATCAAATCTATAAATATTATGATTTTCTATAGTTAAGTGCCCCACAGTTAAACAATTTAACCAAGATGATTCCATTAAAAACATTAAGATATGTCAATTCCTCTGAAAAACAGTAAAAGGAAATAAAATGTTTAAGTACATGCTGATGAAACAGGTTGACCTTTATTACAGTTGTGAACAAAAAAAATCTTAGAGGATATTTTCAGATTTTCCATATCTACAGCAAGTTCAATATTCATGTCTACATTCTATTTTCAGAAGTATAATTAGAACCAAATTGTGTAACTTACTATATTCAGTGCCTTACTGCCAGCACAAAAGTTCTAGCTTGTATTAATAAGCTTGATGATCTTGAATGGTTTGAATAGTTACTAGGTATTGGCTAGGATCAGAGACTTCCAGTTAGCATGTTTTAGACTGATGAACTAGGTCTTTCTGGCACAGTACACCAGTAGCTGCTACTGGGACTGTTGCTGCTTGTAAGTTTCGAAAGTATTTGCAGAACTAAAGAGGGGCTCTTGAATAAGAAAGTTAGTGAATTCTTCTGTATGCTTGAAGAAGAAATTATGGGGGTTTTTTTCCCCTGAGTGATTGCTAATTCAAAACAGAATTCAAAATAGACTTTCATTTTCAACATCTCCTTGTACCCTTTCAGTTTATTTAGCAGAGGTTGAGCTGAATTGCACCGTACCTTTATTATTCTTGCCAGACTGCTAATAACTGGGGGTTTTGTAAAACCAAGATATTGATATAACTGCCACTGGTGTGAAAATAAACAAAGGGACCTAAGTATTTCTGAGTTGCCTGTCTGAGCTTTAATTGTTACTTCCAGTCACTCCTGGGCCAATGCCGTAATCTCTTTTAATAATGGAGGAAGTGCTGCTGTGATAGGTAGCCACTGGCTGGCATGTAGCCATTGAGTTTCTACAATCACTCTTCATAAAACGCACAAACTATTGTCTAATGGATAGAGCATTAAAGAATACCTTCTTTAGGTAAAGAAATACCTAAAGAAAGGTATTTCATTCCTTCAAGTATGGAGAGAAAGGAAAGTAGTATCTCAGCCAGAGATACAGCAGTACAGGTATCCATTTCAGTTCAGCATGAAGGGATAAACAAACTGGGTAATGAGACATGCATTTAATTTGTAAGAAAGGAGACAGGACAAAGCTGCTGCGGGCATCTTCACTGCAGAGAAGAGCACATAGGCCTCCAAGGCATAAAGGTGTGAAGCAGCATTTCTTACAGAGATACAGATGCTCACAAATGGAGACATGAGGAGATTCTCCCCTCCCCCACCCCAAGCCTCCAGGGATATAAAAAAATTAAAAAGCAAGGTAAATAATCTTTGGCAAGCACTACTTGAATGTGTTTATCATAACAAGACTGGCCTTATCTTGCTGTGTTCTGTTCACCTAAGGTCGCTTAACATTCTCAGCTTTATCTAAAAATCAGGCTCATTGTGAGGGCATTAGAATTAGAGTACAGTATCCATTTCTGCCAAAGTGAGTTTTATTCTTAACAGGTCCTTAAACGTCCTTAACATGAGGTGTGGCTGGACCTTTAACATAGATATTGGACCTCCAATAATTTAGATAAAGTGCAGAGGATTTTCTCTTTTTTTCTGGGGCATTCAGTTCTTTTATATTTACTATAAAAGGTCTAAGGGCTGGATGCAATTAGTGTGTTGTCTAAATGAATCTGTGTCTCATTTGTGAAACTGAGGTAGTAATTTTAATTACAATAATTAAAGTTCTTACATAGTGAAAGGAGAAAAACCGAAGGCCATTGTCAGTAGATTTGCATGCCAAACTTATTATTTGCAGAGAATTTGCTTGGAAGATCCTTGGTTTTGTCACCTTGCTAAAAGATTTCAGTTATTGTAAGTGTGCATCACGCAGTACAAAATACCATGGTGAGAGGGGTGACATAGAAGCATAGATACTGCATACGAAACACTTTTTTGCCCCAGTTCTTTAAGTAAATGTAGATTTGAATTTAAGTTAAACTAAGATACAAAAACTGACATACATACACAGAGTAAACAATAAGAACAGGAACATGCATTTTGTGGTTTTATGCACATACTGTGCTGTCCTTAGCTTTTTTTGATGTTTCTGCTCCTTTCCTGCCTCCCGTAGGTGATAATACTGCTGCATAAAATTTCAGGTTAGTTAACAGTAACTGATATACAATACACTTTTACATACCTTTAAAAATATATGGTTATTAATTCTTAGCCCATGATAAATGCTAGCAATTTTCTTGCGTACAAAATGTTAAATAACCAGTAGACAAAAGATTTTAATGGTTCTAGTTGCTAGGTTTGCTTTCAGCAATTAATCACCAGAGAACAGTAGTCAATTCTAAGAAAGACCCAACAATCTGCAGAGAATGGGAAACAAAGTAAGCATCTCTTTGTTTTCATTGTGGGTCAGTCTCCAGTCTTAAATATACATGCTCACCCTTGAAAACTTTGGGGATATATGAGCTTGCTTGTATGAGCCTTTACTTGTAAATACCTCTAGGGAAGTGCACAAGATGATTTGCGCTAGTCAAGCCTGAGGGAAACCTAGAATACATTTAGAGTGTATATTTGCTCTAACTCACTGCTTAGCGCGACTTTTATTTCTTGCAGGTTTTCCATGCGTACATTATTTAAGAGAGACATTACATCTATGAAGTTGAAACTGAATATTTTGGGCATTTTGACACAACTCAAATTTAACAACTTCCTCAAGCTAGGAGTTTCCCCCACCCCCATTTGACATCTTAGTCATCTCAGACTGAGCCAGTTGTTAATGTATCTGACACATGAAGAAATTTTCTTTTTTGCTTATAATTTCATTTTGTATGTTTCGGCTTCATGCAGAGAAGTCAAATATGGTCAGATACCCTATTGATGTAATTCTCCTGAATTATCACAGTTTTTATTGTAAAAGAAACGTGAATTAACTGACTTAGGTATATTTTTGGGTGGAGTAAGGAGGAAGAGGAACTGAATGGCTCATTGAACTGACACTAGCATACAGTATGACCAGAAATTTTAAATTGATGTGGTGTTCCTGTGCAAAAGTAGTTGCTGTTGACTTGAAGTTTTTTTTTCTTTTTGGAATGCTATTGCATTTGCGTAGCTTCAAGTTTAGCTAGAATATTGTTGATTTGGCACACTAATAATCAACCTAGGAACACTAGGTGGAAAATGAGTAGTCTCCTGTTGCAGATGAGTGCTTGTACCACACAAAATATGAACAAGGGCCTGGTCTAAACCAAAGCTTGAACCACAAAAAGCTTGTCTCTAGATCAGTTCACCGCAACATATCCTGGCCTGCTTCCTTCCCACAAAGCAGTATGGTATGGGGCAGTCCCAGGCCCCTCCTGCTGCTCCCTGACAGCATTTGGGACTTAGGTTTCTACTATTGCACCCATAAGACCTCTGCAGAGAATGATGGCATTGCCTATTATTTTACTACTACTAAGTTAACACTAACTCTGTACAGTCAAGTAGCATAATTACAGAATGGTAGAAGCAGTCAAGAAAAAAGTTAGCAAAACATTGGACAGCAGCTGAAATAATACCAATGGAAGATGTCTTTTGCCCTAATGGGACTGAATTAAATAACTGCTCCTCTCTGGAACCTCATATGTGGCAGAGCTTACTCTTTTCATCCCAACTAGAGTTATACTTTTATGAAATACTGTCATTGGCATGGCCTGAGAGCTACTTCTGATGAGTGGGGACTAAAGATGACTATGGGACTCAACACTTGAGCATTGACAGCCTAATCAGCCCTTTGTTCTTCGTGTCTCATCTACCTAGATTTCACACTGCAGACTCCTCAGTATGCTTATTCTCTCCTACCCTATTCAAACAGATTTCTTTACCAAGAATAAAAGATAAACAGCACCAACACCCTACCTTCACCTATACCCTTTTGAAGAAACAGGGATTTGCCATTATCACCATGAAGAAGGAAGACCTTAGAAGTCGACTTTTTAATGATGCTGCCTGTGACACGTGAATCCAATCGCTTCTCATTTCTCAATCATACTTTCATATCACTGGCATACATTTGAGAACCTAACCAAATATGCTCATACAAACTCCCTTGGTAGGGACCCCCTGAGCTTCTGCACTGTTAAGTCTCATTTCACAGCTTTCATGCAGGCTATGTCCTTACACTTTCTCAACATGGACAGACAGTGAAAAAATCAGTAACAAAAATTTTTGAAAGAAAGTTTTACAAAGTCTTCTTTTTTGTCTCTGTTTGTTCTCCAACAGCTTTGCATGCATCAGTGCTGCTACTGTGTTTTGTTTACCTGTACTAGTAGAGCTTAGTATTGACAAAAATATTTGAGGTTTATTCCCTTCTCTTGGCATGGGCACAGTGCTCTTCTGCTGCAAAGAGCCCAAATACAGGAGTCTTTTCTGTAAAAGATCTCACCCTTTGAACAGTCTGAAGCATCTAAGATAATAGATATTTTAGAAGACCTGTATTTTAACAATCTCTTAGCGGAATTCAGTCTGAGTATTATGAGATGCATTTGATAGAGTTTGTGGAAAACACAAATGGGTGTAAATAAAGAATATTAGAAAAGCTCACTGCATTCTCCCATGTGTACTAGGCAGCTGTGGGGCAGAAATATTAAATAGCTATTACTGAATGACAGTTCCCAAACTTAGCACGTGTAAGTATTTACTGAAAAGTGCTAAACAGTCCAAACATTCTCAAACAAAACCAGTTTATCTGTGCTAATTGGCTGAGTTGTGGCTTTTTAGCAATAAACTCCAACACCAGGAGACAGCAAAATCAATGCCTCTTACTTAAAGATGCATTAGTGACAGAGTCTTCTCTGGGAAATTTAAAGCAGAAAGCAGCATGCCCTCCAAATTATATCTACATAAAAATGCACCATTCAGCACAGCTATTTCTCCAAAACTCTTATCATGGCTCGTTCTCAATTTTAAATATATGCAAGGACAAAAAACCTCTTAGTTCTTTAAGATGATAAAAATCAATTGGTGATTGTTTTAATGTTTATTGAAATTGGATAGAGTATTGAAATTCTTTTGTGGAATGCTTAGATCTCTAAACTTACTTTGACTTTTTGACTCTTTTTATAACACCAGTTCCATACTCTAACTTGACTTGCTTACGTGGAACTACTCCTTTCTAACAACATTTTCCACTTCAGTTCTGACATGTGCTAGCACCACCTCTAAATTAGCACTTAAGTAATGGAATCTTTGTGAGAGAATAGAAAAAAAAGGCCGGACTTCACACTCTGTGATCAAAATCAGAAATCCTTCAGCTAGTCAAGAACTGCCTCATTCAGATTCTATCTTTTTAAGTGTATCCTGCTGGGTCAAATTGCTCCTACTGACAATAGCATGTTACTGATGTTATGATAACTAATACAACAGCTCAGTAAGGGTACATTAAGCCATTCCCACTACACATCACCAGCATCTACGAATTATTTCAGTCACGTAGTTTAATAGGAATAGTACCACCATAATAGACTTGTTACTAGGTTACCATCTATTGATTCAAAAAGATACTTTAGATGCACCTTGATGTGTTTCTATAAACATAGTAGTGTTTAAATATCAGGAGGACACGTGGCCCAATGATAAACTGTCTTCAGAAACCAACAGAAGATCACAGAAGTTGAAACTAGAAACTGAAGTTTTGTCCTTAAGTGACAAACATAACAATACCCATCTGCTTTACCTTTGTTCTAGAGAGAGACAACAAAACTGGATGAAAAGACAATTAGATCTGTTGGTTTGCTTGTGCAACAGGTAACTTAATAATCTAGTCAACCTGTCACAAAACATCTCTTTTCCAAGAAGGTTTTTTTCTTCTTGGAGCCTATCACAAGGAACCTTGTTCAATTGGAACCTACCAGAAAACATCTCTTTTCCAAGAAGCTTCGTAGTCTTCAAGATAAGTTTCAAAATACATAGGCCAGTACATTGGTTTCTGAACACATTATTTGATAATATTTGAACAGTATTGTTAGTAAAGAGATTAAGCCTCATTATTCAAATGTTTAAACATAGTAATAAAACCTTACCATGCCTTTGAGCTGCACTCAGTGCTTGCTTACCAACTCTTTACAAAAAGGGTTAACAACTCTGAAAAAACCTAATCTTTCATTCCTCTCTCAGCCAAATTATTCTTCTGAATAAATTAAGAAAGGGACTAACCTGCTGGTTTCCAGCAGAATGTTCTCCAACAGGAAAGCGTTTCATCAGCACTGAGCACCACAGCAGCATTCACAATCACAGGTGGCAACTTTGAGGAGGACCATATTGCTAAGATGAGCTTTTGACTAAAAAAGCTAAACAACTTACACTGGAGTAAACAACCAGTAGTATTAAGAAACAGGAGAACTCAACTATTAGCAACCCTCACCTCCAGCAAAGAGGGGGTTTTATATTGTAGGAAGGGGTGATTATAAAGGGGGCCTGGTTGGCTGGGAGGGGCCTGCAAGATTGGTGGGAGGAGGGAGGCCCAGGTTGCCACAGGCCTGGCAATTAGGCATCAGGACAGGGCTAGACAGGGCATGGGTAGAGCTGCAGGCTTATTTCTGAAAGATGTGCATAGATGCTTCAGTGACCTCAAATAAGTAGAGACTGGTTTTCCTCTCAGCGTAAAGATGGCATTTTCTGCTGCCTCATGTTCCTTCACATGATGCTGGACACTGCCTCAGTACTTGCTCAGAGGCAAAAGTATCAATAACACTACACGTTTAGTATTTTGTTATTTTTATATCTTTCCTTTGCAGAATCTGTCCTCTTATCAGAATCTTGTCCTAGGATAAGAGACTTTTAACATAGCTGTACCTCTGTGTTGGTGTGCAGTCAATTCCAGATTTCTGGTTTAGCTTTAGGTTCTATTCTAAACTGCAAGTCAGCGTATAAAGTATTTATAATACCCTATAAGTGTTTCCCTCAAATGTGATTTTTCTAGCTATCGTAACACTTAAAGCAACAATATAAATTGGAAACTCTGTAAGAAACATGAAGAAAGCAAGTATCGAGTGTGATAATTTGTTTGACGTTGGTCAGATCACCCGGGAGCATGAACCAACTTCCAGCCCACACTGAATACCAGAATTTATGTTTTCTAAAAATGATTCTGTAAAGAAGCTCCGAAACAGTCCCTTCATCCTTGATCTAGAAGCATCTCCTTCCACAAGTACGAGACTACATGGTTTGTAACTGTGTACAGGAGATACAGCCATGGCTACTCTGCATAGTTCTCTCCTTTGACATTGTAAGTCGTACGGAAAGAAAGGGAAGCCCTTCTCACTGTACGTCTTTCTGCCCTTTCCTTCTGGGATACCATGTTAGCAAACATTTCTTTAGCATGAAGATCTCAACCCTTATTTTGTAAAGGGTCATTGTAACAGCCCACATATTTGCAGGCAAACGTTGGCCACAGAAAGTCTCAGACAGGCACAGCTCCCCTTACTGACTGCTTGATATTTCTTGCTGCTGATGAAGGGACATAGGGTATTCTACACTCTGAAGCTGCGAAGATCTCAAGAATGTGATATTACACTCAGCTTTGTTTGGAGGAAGTGCTCACAGTTACACCCTCCCCTCCCCATCACAACACTTAAAGAGCAAAGTGTTAATAGATCAGCCAGAGGTGGAACATAGTGTGTGCACAGATGTGCATAGAAGAAATGGAAGAATTCTTTGTTCCTCAGATTCTGCCTAATTAGACTGGGGCTCCTAAACACATAGGCGAAACACTGGGGCGGGGGGGCGGAAATTGGCCTTAATGTACAGGTACTAAATAGTAAGTAAAAACCATTTATTATATTCCTTGTAGAGGTGATGTGATTGATCCCAACTTGTCATGTATTCTGCACAGACTTCTCTTTGTGAACCCAGCCAATACACAATAACAACAGATATACTACATATGTGACACATATATACTACATATGTGACTAGGAAACAATAAACAGTCAAGGCTTGTTTATATTCCTAAAATCCTGCAAATAGGAATTCCAGTAAATTACAGCTACGTATAAATCAAAACCAAAATGTCATCCAAGTGTTTAGTCATATTTTATATTAAGGCTATATGGAATTATATATGTAGCTATTACCAATGAGCATGATTGGTATTATCATCCCCAAAGCTGAATAAGTCCATTGACATGTAAGATTTGTGACAGACACGTTTCAATAATGTTTGCGGCACCCAGGGTATGCTTACTAAACCAGTCAACCAAGTCTTTCTTTATACGCAGGTGCATTTTCAGTTCAGTCAAGTGTGTGGTAATCAGAACTGACAAAGCTTTAAAAGTATTAACATTCTGTTGTACATACTGGAGTTAATTATTTGCTGTCACAGTTTAATTTATCTTCATTGTGGCCATATAATTTTCTCTGCTCAAAGCATACTGGATCTAATCCTACTATTTTAGGGAATAATGTATGATTATTATGCTTGTTTTATTAAAGCCCTCTAGATATTTGTTTACCTCATTAATATATTTCACTGCACATCAACACATATTGCTCCATATTAGCTTAGCCATGCAATATAATTAGATTTGTCTTGTCTCAAACAGAATAGCATTTATAAGCAGGGATATGGTAAGCTTCTTAGCTACTGCAGCCATTTAGACAGGGCACTAGTCAGTGGGACCCCATGTCTTGGTGCTCTGTGTGTATCATCTCAGATAGTCTTTTCTTTCCTAAAATCCTGCTTACTGCTTGGGTGAATTTTTGCTTTGTATATGTTGTCTTACCTGAGAATTAGCATTACTGAGCCAATAGCTCTAATGTGCCTGCTTCATTAGCACATTTCATTCAGCTGACTAAATATTACTCATAGGGAATAATTTGTCTAGAGATGAACATGCAGTCTTTCTTTGATTACAGCTACATATTGCATTGCAAAGTCAGAAGACAAGGAGTTATGTTCACATGTAACATTCAGGCTGACCCTTTGAAATAATACTGGCTCAGTGTCTTTCATTTGCACAATTGTTGATACAAGTTCTTATTTGTGAAGCCTTACAATGACAGTGGCATTTAGGCACTCTTTTTTATACATAATGGGGAAACTGAGAAAAAAGGACAGTGAAATATCCTAAAGTATAAAAATTTGTTCCAGAAATCACCTTGGTTTTCCAGATTTCTAACTCTGAAACTCTGAGTCATGAAAACTTCACTTTCTTGGTATGCATGGGACACGGGCACGCCCTGTGCCAGGTGCTGGTGTTCTGTGACTTGTGTCAGGTCTGGAGAAGAAATTCTGCCCCTGAGAATATTGGAACTTAGAAGAAAAAGAGTGTTCCGTGGTTTAAAAGACTTAGTGTTTTCCTTGTGTAAGGTTTTACATTTTCCTTTTTACATTTCTTCAGAAGCTTGAAGCTGTGCTGCCAGCATCAGTGCGTGGCCCAAAAGGAGGGAGATACCATGAGGTATCTCCCATGAACACAGAATCCTATATTCAGTGCTAGGATTGTTTTTCAGATCAGACGTGGCTGTTAGGACTATTTTGATTTTGTCCATTACTGAGCATAATCACATTTAAAAATTCTGACTTTGGCTTCTGAACAATCTGAACATGTCAGCATTTGGCTTCATTTCATGTGAAAAATTTCCATTGAAATAAAATCATTTAGTTTAAATCAGTAGCGTAACTGCTACTTAATGACAATTGAAGTGTCTTATTATTTACATCAAAGTAAATCTTTTCTTATAATAAAACAGCTCAACATTTTTATATGAATCTCATATTTGCTAAATTACAATAGGAAATTCCAACTATTATATCACATTATGTCATTTCAGTATCAGTAACGAATATTGATTGCACATAAATAACTACACGTAAATACATATAAATAACTACACAGAACAGCTTCATGACCAATGACTGTCATAAAATGGAGAACATGCTAAATACAGTTTCATAGGTAAATGTTTTATGAATTTTTATTAAAATTTTCTGAATGTATTTTAATCTGGTAAAAGTTTTCTGACTATCTTTGCACCATGGACTTCCACTGAAATCTCTACTTTATTTTGAAGCTTTTCAGAAGACAAAAGGATTTGAAATCCTTTCTGTTTTTTCTTATAGATGTGCAATGGTTTAGAGCAGCCAAGGAAGCAACAGCGTTCAGACCTCAATGGACCAGTTGACAATAATAATACACCCGAGGTAGGTACCTTGGGCTGTTAGGCTGTTCTGCTGCCTATCATCTTCCTGCAGGCAGGCTGCCACGAGGGAAAGCAGGCACCAAATTGTCAGTTTTCTTCCTCTCACACACACACACTTAGGCTCTGTTTCTTTTCCTGAACTGACAATAAATACCACATCTGCATATTCCAAAAAGTCTTTGAACTATACCAATGAATCTGTTGCTGCCACATTCATTTTATGTAACTGTCCACGGCATGTACTCA
>WAAD01034128.1:0-30420 GCA_013389945.1 Fregata magnificens | reverse complement strand
GTGAAATTAGAGTTTAGGTCATATGACCTGTGGAACATCTCCGGCAGAAAAGGCAGGCTTCAGAAAAGAGATGAGCTTGCCTCATTTGCAATGGCATTTTTCCATTGTTTTGTTGGTTTAATTCTGTTGAAATCATCCATATGACATTCAAGTAACAAAATAGCTAATCAGATTGGGTAATCATAAAAGATCAAGATTTATATTATATGCAAATAAATTATCACTAGTGATTAGATGGAAAAGGCCAGATGGGGAACTCTTTAAAATTAGAATTCAACAATATTTTATTTGAGTTTGGTGGGATTATTCTTGAGGCAGATTCAGGGGTTCAAAATTCAATGCAAATTTTCTTGGTTTTAATGTCTTCAGAAGCTAGCTATTGATTTCTAAAACTGTGACCATTACAACTAATGCCTATTCAAATTATTTAGCTGTTTATTTCATTTCAGTTATGAATTAACTTATTTCATTTTGGCCGCCAACTCAGAAATTAAAAACAATTTTCCTTGCATTGATTCTTCAGTCATGTCACACTGTAATAGATCTACTTCCACATACTATTTAACAGTAACTACTAAAGGACTAAGGTTTTAAAAAGATTCTTTCAAAATTACACCTGTGATATCAGGCTATTGTTTTGAGGAAAAAGAGAAAATACATTAAGCCTAACTGCAGTCTTCTTTTCAAACTGCTACAACTCCATTTACTTCAATAGTCTTGTTCTGCATTAACATCACTCTAACCTGGAGGGTGTTAGAGGCCTTGCCTAACTTGAAGTTTTGTTGATCACCAAAATTCATTGTCCTTTGAGGCAAATATTAACCTTGCCTTCATCCTGCACCAATATTTACTTTGTAAATCAATAAACCTTGATGTTTAATCACTCCTGTTAAAGTCAATGTCTGTTTAGTATCTCATACTACATACCATTACTGCCAACAGTCAACTTAAAATCTCCTTTTTATTGAAATGCTGTGGTGAGGTGTCTTTCTGTAACATTAACAAATATTTGGAGAGCTTATTCACAGTTGCTCTCCAAGTGCATGCTACAGCTTTATAAGTAGGCTTGATTAGTAATACTATTATTACCCTGCCAGCTTTATTCTTCTGGAATTGATGGAACATGATGTAAAGATACACATGGAGGACTCTTGCTGTGGTATAGGGATGGCCAGGTTTGACAGCTTCAGGTGGCTGCCTGAGGGGCATTTGCTAAGGCTAACCTCAGCTTAGCATCTGTAGCCTCCATAAGCTTTCTCTAGAGGCTGTGGAGGCAGATGCTCCTTTAAATGGAGAGCTGGACCCTCACTGAGCAACTCAGATGTAACCGTGTCAGCTTTGTTCTCCTGCGTTGGTACTGAGGGCACTATGGTAGCTCAGTCTATCAGGCTATCCTTAGTCTTTGCAAATGCTCCCTCCTTGCAGACACCCCAGTCCATCATGGATACAAATTCTGGCACCATTAGCAACTAAACTAGGGCCCAAGCCTGCAAAACAGTCATGTACTTGCATCACTTGTGTAAGCCACAGTATTCAGCCATCAGCCAGGTTGCCCTTTACAATGTGCAGTGAAAAAAAAAAGTTTAAAAAAAAAAAGAACTAAGAAGGCAGCTCCTGTTCAGGGCAGTCACAATTTACGTTGATAACAGGGCGTAACAGATAAATGCAACAGGAAATGTGGCATTTATAGGAATGTAAATGTGAAAGAAAACTGGTTGGAGGGTTGCACAAAAATGTAAACATACACTAGCCACTGGAGTCCATTCTGCTTTAACTCTTTATCTCCTTCAGGATATGTGTATCATTCTCCTAAGAACAGATGAAAAAAGCTAACTTGATGCTGTACAGTTTCACATTTTATATAGGCGACCACCTTTTGGTGTTGTATGGATGGGAACAAAAAGCTGTCAACATAAAATGTATTTTAATGCAATGTATTGTAGCCATAGACATAATGAATTTTTGTTCAACCACAGATAAGACTGGAATTGGTTTGTTTCCTGACAGTACAAATGGAAACTTTTGGGGCCAGACTTGCAGTGTGAATCAGCTCTCTTGCATTCAGCCACTGATTTCAATCAAATTTTCTGCAAGTTCTGCCCTTCTGAAAAAGGTATTTTTATTCAGGGTGAATAGAAGTCATCATCCCCTTGGAATCAGGCACAAAGTCTTCGTCTTTCAAATCCCAAATGGTATTTGAAAGGAGACAAGTATTTCCATTTTACAGATGGGAAAACAGAGGGAGATCAATTAGATTACCCAAAGTCTCACAGCATATTGCTGAGAGCATTTCCTGCCTTCCAGATATAGACGCAAAACCTGGCATAGTCACAGAACATTACTGTAATCATCTTGCTGTTTGAGACACCAGCCTTGTTTTTCTCAGGTCTTCAACAAGTTTGTCTCCTATTTTTAAATCATTTCTACTCAGATGTGAATGATTTGTGTCATAAAGGCAACCTGAGGTGTCTGTTTCACCATCAAGTCAGTGAGAAACACTCTTAAATGTGAAACAAATACCATGCGTTTGGCTAATTTGAAGAAAAACCTTGATCTTCTTTTCACTTTTGTCTCTTATTTATTCTCTCTTTCCTAATTAGATTTTTAAAATGCTCTCATTTTTTCTGTCTTTGTCTGTCTGTCTCCCTCTCTGTCTCTCTCTTTCCCCATTTCTCTCTCTTTTTCTCTCTTGAGGATAGCATAAGTACAGGTGTTAAAAGTAATACAGGACTTGTTTTTCTAAATATTTAAACAGGGATTCTTTCCAGTAGACAGGAGGAAGAACACTGCCTACAAGGCATGTTGTGCCAGCTCTCCTAAGACATTCCTTGTTATTTTTCAGCAGCCAGCGTAATGATGTGGTTGAATAACATTAAATGAAATAAGATAAATATCACTGTCCTGCATGCCTTTGGCTGAGTCACAGGATCTTCTTCATGGCAACAAAAGCATTTTATAAAGATCTTTTTACTCTTTTAAAAGAATGTGTGAAGCAGGTGACTCTTTCTTCTTCCACTAATTACTTCTTATGGTAGCAGTTTATTAATTCTTAAGGATCCTGTACAAAAAGTTCTAGAACTTTTTTGCAGAATCTGCAAACAGATATAAAAGCAGCAAAATAACAAGGTGCAAACTGCCATTTTGAGAGGAAATGACTATGGATATCAATGCAAATTTTTTTTGTGTTAGAACAAAGTGCTAACGGTATCTTCCTTACTGAAATATCTGTTTAAGTCTTTCAGTAGTTGTACTTCTCTACTGTTAAGTTATACAGCTACAGGTGAACACAAGAAAATCCTGGGAACTTTTGAAGCCTGCGTCTTCTAACACCAATACATAATTAAATGATGATCTTCCTTGTGGACATATGTGGACTTATTCCTGATTTTAGAACATCCAGCCAGCATTCCAGCTTTAACCTCTTGGTTACCTCTATTGCCTCAGTACCATGCTAAACTGGGACCTCACACTGCTGTAAGAGACATCTCTTGGGGTAATACCTGCGTCCTGTCCTTGCCAGGTAGGAAGAGGAGCAGAGCACTTGCACTCCCTGTGTGTCTTGCAAGGCGCTGGGACAGCGCGATGTGCTGGCTGAAGGGCTGACCAGGTGCTGCCAGGCCGAACAGCTCTCCCTCACCCCATCTCCATCATGGCACGCAGCTCTGCTAGCTCCTGGGCTGCATTGACTATTTGCTTTGCAGGCACAAAATGGAAATGCCTTGCCCTTTCTGCTCTCAGTGTGCCACGGTTCAGGATTTATTCTGGCTTATCAGTAATGATGAAGTCTCCTTCTTTCTTTTATGAGATCTATGGATTTTTCGGACATTTCAGACCTGTTGTAATAACATTCCTCCTGCTGAAACCAGTGGAAACCTTTCTGTCGACTTAACTGAGAGGAGGCTTGGGCCAGTGTCTTACTTCCTGAACTTCTGTTTCATTATCTTGACCAGTTACTTTTCCCACTACTGACAAATGTTCCAGGTCACTGTAGTAACCTCAAAACCTTTTTCAGCCCTGGGTATTACCAGTATCTGCTGCTATTTTAAATGACAATGTCATAATATTCAGTAGTGCCAAAAGTGAAACTTGGTTGCCTCTTCTTTCCTCTCATTTTCTGCTGATTGGATGACTAAAGTGCGAAGACCTGGAAGTGTTGCAACATCATCGTGTTGCTGCCTTGCTGCCTGCCTAAATCTGGTCCACTTGGCAGTAGTGAAGAAAGCTAAAGGCAATTTTGATGACTCAGAGTCAGGGGTGGATTGGACAGTGGAAGTGGTGAGGAGTGAGAATGATGGCTGTGGCTCAAGCACCATCCCTGGGATGGAGCTGATTTTTTATTTTGCTGTAATTAGCACCAGGGGAGTGGAATTGGAGAACATTTCCCATTTTAGCACCATTACGAGTTCTTTCCCGCTCCTCCAGAACCCTGTGGAATTTCAGTATCGATTTCTGTGGAATGTTCGCATATGTCAATGAGTGTTTCCAAAACTAACAAAAAAGGAGTCAGGGCAGGGAAGTGGAGGAGGAAAAGACAAGCAAGAGAACCAGCTGAATAATCCTGCCAAGTTTTGCTAAAGCTGTGTGGCTGGCCCTGTTATTCAGGTCCCGTGGCATTTGCTGGTGGGCTGCTGTAGACTACAGGGGTTTAATTATTAGTACCAGGGCATATGGTTGCTGGATGACCAGCTGGTAAATGTAGGTGAAATACTAAAAATGTATCAATTAGCATATTTTTCTCACCATGGGACTCTCTGGCAGATAGGGCAGGTATTGTGGGCTGGAATCAGAACAGGCTGTGAAATCCTCAGTAAGAGAAAGACAAAGAATGAGAAAAGAATGGGAAAATGGTGGCCCTATCATTCGATGCTCAGTGTCTGGGTTCAGCAAAAATAGCTGTGCTGTAAGGGAGGGAGGTACTGAATATCAGAAAATATATCTGACCTCTGCCTATTTCCACTGCCACCTTCCAAACTGAAGGGTTGCCAGGTCTACGGTGGTGGTGGCTGGAAGAAGTAAGTGCCACACAACTGTCAGGAGTCTGGCAGCAGGAGAGTGTACAGGGCCTGGAAGGAGCCAGGGGACAGAAGGGTCTGGCAGGACCAAGGACTGCCCCAGGGAAAGGAGTTGGAGGGAGCTTGAGCTCTGAAAGCAGCATCACAGTCCTGTCCTCTCTCACCACATTCCCTGCATAAGCAGGCAGCAGCCTGTTCCTTTCCCCTCTGTCCTGGTCTCCTGTGTGCAAAGCTTTTCTTGGCTGGATATGCTCCTGTGTGGTTAGTGCTCTCAGGCCACCTGGGCTCTGGGGATGAGTTTCTGGTGCATAGGCTTTTCTTGGCCCCTGTCACAAGGTAATTATATCTTGACCCTAGTGCCTTGACACACTTCTTGCCTTGGTCTGCAGAGTCCTGATAGACATGTATTTCATAGCTGAACCACAACACATTCAGATTTGTTTAGGTAGATCTAAGCAGATCTTTTTGGATAGGTGTAGTACTTTTCCTATGGCTGCAAAAATATTTTCCTCCAAGCCCTGGTTTCCTTTTATTATGCTGGTATACTTTATCATTTAAAAGCACTACCGTTCAGGCAGAAGGATGTCATGGGCAGGGGCAGGGGCTCCAGGTTTTGAAAGCCTCTGCAATAATATCGGTCCCTTCTAGACCCTTTTTCTCCTCTGAACTCCCCACAAACCTCCTGTCCCTCCATGCCCACTCTCCCTTGCCACCTGCATGTGTCTTGCTGCTGCAGCAAGATTAAACACTGTCACCACTGGTATAAAGACAAATTGTGAGTAGTTCAGGCTCACCCAAATTTGGGCACTGTGATTGACTGTCACCCTTAAGCAGGCTGAGGAAGTATGACGTGGTGCTTGAAACTGGTTTGAGACCGGTGACGGCATCCTATGGAAATGAAAGGCTTCGGGGTGGAGTTTGCATGACTGCATGTGAGTGAACCTTTCTAACCTGCCTCCTCTGCAGGTGTGATTCCAGCCCAGTGCCCAGAGGAAAGGGCTCTCCTTCCTGTTGCCCTGTGAAGTTCTGGGTCTCCAGGCAGATGTACAACCAGCCATCAGCCTCCCCTACTGGGTCAGCCAGCTTGTCCTGCTATCTGGGCCCCTTCAGCCACAGGTCCCCCTACCCTGAGGCCCTCCAGCAAGGCTTGTTAGTGTGGTCCTCACCTTCTCCTGGTTCCCTGCACTTCAAAATGATCTCCCACTTCAAATCATCACATGGCAATGTAACATACTGGTAGCTGACTGTATGTAACTCCATGTGCTTTGGTTTCCAAGATAACAGCAGTGCTAAACAGGCTCAACAAATAAGCAAATATCATCCCTGATTGGTCCTTGCTGCTCTGCAGTATTACACATAAGTTTTTCCTTTGCAGCCTGACCATTTAATCTTTCTCTTACCCTTTTCCCTATTAGTGCTGATCAAGCAAAACCACTCAGACTGTCAGCGAGAGGAAGCCACCATTATTTACATTAAATTTTGACCAAGTGAACGCCCTGATAAACCAGGTCACAGAGGACACAGATCCTGCTTGTTTTTTCTTGCGGGTTCTCTGTTTTTTAGTAAAGGACATTTACAATGTACCTTTCTTTCTACTTAAATGACTTTTTAAATATGCAGACAAGCTCAAATGAATGTCTGCAGTTCTTTTACGAGGAAATATTTAGTACCAGGCAGAGGAGATGGTGGAGATTTAAGTGCTACTTCTTAGTAGTCCATTGGCTATTAATAACTGCTATGGCTTATTCCAAATAACTACAGGTAGCAACAGCAAAGGTGATGTGGGCTTCCTAGAATGGCAACAGCATTTGCTGAAGGAATAAGGAGCATTGTTGTGACAAAATTAAGCCTTGTAGATTTTGCTGTTAAATGCCTTGTCAAGCTCTTCTCTCTACACAGACAATTGCTCCATACATGTCCTGTGCTAATATTCAAATGTATCTTAATTACATTTTTGCATCATACGTATATTTAGTTTTTAAAAAAAGAATATTTCACCTTTTACTCCTTCAAGGATTGTTACTAAATTTGCAGCACAGACCCACATTTTCACCACTGTAGAACAAAACTGAGAGCATGGACCGTAAAAGAGACAGTGCCAACCACAAAACCATGGAGCTGCTTGAAGTCCCAAACCCAGTAACAACCTAGAGCAGAGCTGAACTACCTGTAGGTCTCAGCTGGCCATTTACTAACAGACTCCTGATGGACGGGAAGTACAGAATAATGTATTTAGCATACATACCGTCTCTCCCACCTCTTAGGCGGGACTATTGGAGAGGGCTAAATTGATGACCAGGCTGAAAAAACCAGAAATGGACTTAGGGAAAATATCTTCCATATTGAAGGTTTTGCCATGGGATGTAGAACCCCATGTTGGGTGGTGACACACTGCTCCATAAATTATGTTATGTGACATTCACACTGGAGCAGTGATGGGGAACTCTCTTCTTTTTTTTCCTGCATTGTCTTGGTACTGGGAAAGACTTTGGCTTTGGCCATGGCTTTAAATGAGGCCACAGGGAAAATCCCAAACCCCACTAAGAGCTAGGACAGCTATCCTGGGGGTTTTCATCTTGAGGCAGTCCCTGAATGCCAGAGCTGTCACAGGCCATAATCTGTGACTCTTCATGATTTCCCAGTGGTTAGGGAGATCTCTGGTTACTGACTTTCTTATCAGCCAAAATACAATGAAAAAACCCTAACCCGTTCCTTCAAAGAATGGCATGCAGGACTTTAAATAAACAAGTATTTTTTTAAAGTGAAAGGCCAGCTAAAACCACATGCAGAATGTGAAATACAGAGCTTTGTGTATGCAGTCTGTGTGCACGAAGGTGATGTTCTAAGTCTTTTCTGTAATTACATGAAAATAACTTTATTTTGATCTCTCCACAGAAAACTGCCTGTTAAAGGATGACCTGAAAAATGCTTATTGCTCTACATGGGTGAGTAGACAGCTGAGCTAAAAACCCATGTGATTAACCTTCTCTCCTCTATGCCTGTCACTAGACCATCATAAATCCAAACAATTTGGGACCACATCACCATTTGGATAAGTGAAAGGTTTCTTGCGCAATGCTTGCTAGTGGAATGAAGATTGTTCAAATATAATATTGAGGTTTTCTTTTTCTTCAGAAAACAAGTATTCTGACAAAATACAGAACACATAAAACAATAATTTCAAAGTTATTCCTTAAACTTTCCTAAGCAAAGTAATTTTGAAGTGGTAATGGCAGCAGGAGCAGCAGAGCCAACTGCAAATCAGTGTTATGCTCACTTATTGGGATTAATGAGGTCAGAGCAATCAGGCACTGTTGTTTTGTCCCTGAATTTAATTCCTGAATACTCCCTGCATTTATTTTTCTTGATTTTGCAAAACTTGTTCTACAATGCAGCCCTTGGGGATCAGTGGTACAGAAAAGGTATGCTTTCTAAATCCTAGATTTCTGCTGCAACAGGAGTTGTAATTGTGTCTTCTCAGGACTTTTTAGAAAGCAGCACATGACAGTAAAACCTGAGGGTGTTGTACATATGTAGAACCTCTATATGTTGGTTTTGTAATTCCCAGACAGTTCTCAAAGGAGAAATACTGATCAGTCTCTTAGGAGAACAAACATCTAATACACATAGAAAGCAGGCTGTGATTTCAGAAGATGAAGTCTTTGGCAATTCTACTAGTTTAATTACACCAGTTAATGCATTACCCCTTCAGATGTTCCAACACAACAGTTTGTGCAGCTGTTGATGAATCAGCCTGAGGAGATCATCAGCTTCAGAAAACAGTTTTTGGGAGTGTTTCTAAAAATGGAATCTGTTTATAAGCTGGTTCACAGTGCCTTACGGCATTGCTGCACAAACAGCAGTGCCAGTACAACTGAGCAGAGTGCCACAGGGTGGGAATGAGTAACGGGTGGGAAGGATAAGAGTATCTTAAATTGGCATTGCTGCCAAAGACTTTGTCTTTTATCAGATAAAACTTTGACTTTGTCCTTTATAGCCACATAGGAAATTGTATAAGGCACTGCAAGGTAGCATGTGGAATGTAAAGAAGATCTAACAAACGAAAGCTATTGGACAGTAAATTTACTGGTTTTCCTTATTCTGCCTCCTCCAGTTTGTTCCTGTTGTGTGTATTCAAATACATGGTTTCAACATCACATTTATACCTTTGTACTTTAGCACAAATACTTACATCCCACACTGATCTTTGTCCAGAGCTGGTGTCTTATTCTTGACAGCATGTCCCAGACATGTTGTATTTGTCATTATAGACTGCTGAGAGCTTGCAAAGGTCTCATTTTTTTCCAGTCCTCCAGCATCTTGGCGATGGGCACAGCCAGCAGCATTCCAGCCTCTGGGGTAACAGGTCAGCATAGCTGCTGGTGACAACAGAAACCTGTAGCCTGCATTCGAAGTGGAGCAGGTATTAGGATCAGCCCATAAAATATCCCCAGATTTTGTGTAAGCCATTCAGTCTACAAGGTATTATTTCCTCCCTAAAGGACATCTTGCTGGACCAAGCATTACTTTAATGAAAACTGTCTCCAATAAGTAAGCCTAGCGGTGTGACACTAATATAGTGGTGCGACAGTGATACAGATTTGGAAATGCAGTTTACTGTTTTAGGTACATGTATTCCTGCATTAAACAGTTGCTTTTACACACATGTGCACGCACGCAAATGTATGCACACACTTCATTCTTTCTGTATTTGCAGTCTAATTGGCTGGGGTGAAAGAAATTATGCCATATATGGCTTATGGTAACTACATAAGTGACTTCCACTTCAGCTACTGAACATGTTTAATAACTGCCACTCCCAGAGATAGATCTTGCTGAACCCTCCTGGGTCATTAACCCTGCCTTGCTTTCATCATATGTGCAGAGACACAGAATATCCTAGCACCCACATATGCTCCTTACTGCTTTTCTTTCTTCTCTCTTTGGTCTAATGTTAGATATTGAATTTTATGTGGGTTATATACACAGAATGAGTATGTCAGGTCAGGAAGTTTCCCCTTCCAAACAAACAAATGCATTGTAATTACTTTCTTTATTTCTTTCTGTCAGGAGAAAAAGTAAGCACCATTTGGTTTCAGCATGAGAGATCAGAGGCTGCAGTATTAAAATGATCATTTGTTTCTCAGTTTGCTCAAGTCTCTTGCCTTCAACATGTAAAGAAATTAGCAGAACCGCACCTGCTTTCCAGAATGTTTTGACCTGAGAGTAGTCTACGAAGAGAGAAATAACAAATTGCCACTAGAAAAAGGAGATGGAAAAATCAAAGCTGGGATTGAAGTCTTTAAAAAATATATTAGAACTTTTCCTTAACCGAAATAAATGTGTGAGCATTTTTTTTTCCCAATCCTGGATGCACTCATAATATACACTTAAATTACAGGCATATGTGTCTGCTGCATTCTCTTAAATATTCTCACTATGCTCTGAATGAAGTGTCAAACTCTATAATGAATTGGTTTGTTCTTTAGATAGTGTTGGACACGCTTGTGTTCGCCTGAACTCAATGTGTGTGGGAGGCTCAACTTCTCAGGTGGTGTTTAACTTCTTGCAAAATGGGGGCCCCAGTTTCTGCTTTAGATGAAGTGTGTGAGCTACTTTTAAAATATATTTTTAGTTTTATGCAAAACATTCTTTCTGTGAGTCCAGTTACGTGTCAGCCTAATTCCCACACACCTCAAACACGAATTACCAGGGCAACAAATACATGTTCAAATTCCAAATATGCTTTAGTGCAGCACAATGGTTAAGAATTTCTTCTTCTTTTTTTTTTTTTAAAGTTAGTTAGTGCAGTATTAGGCAGGTCACTCTGGCCACATTCCCAGAATTTAACAGTGGGGGCCTTGTGGAATGCTAAACGATGTGTATAACAGCATTCAGGCTCTCCGTGAGCCAATCCGTCAAAACATTTGCTGTTTTGAAAATGAGTTCTTCAAAAAAAATGGGCATATGGAACTTATTACACTATTTGGTGGAGTTCAGGCAGCAGAGCCCAAGAGAAGCATAAAAACATTTGAGGACACAATTCTACCTTAAGGTAATAGGATCTCTAAACTGTTCTTTTGCAATCAAATACATACAAAATACAGGCGAGAAACATCCTAAATGGAGACATTTGACATTCCAAACAGTCACAAGACCTTAAGTAAAGAACTTGTAGTAGTAGTAAAAAAGTAGTGGTTTGACTGCAGCAGCGGCTGGTATGTTTGGTTCTGTTTCCTCGGTGGAGTGTATTGATTCTTGGCTCTTTAACAGTTCAAGTTCTATCGAGGAGTTCTGACTCATGGTTTCACTGCAGTGGATTTCTGTGTCTCTGGTGCACTGGCAGTGAGGATCAATCAGTCTCCCTGGAGATGAAAAAAGACAGTGCTGCAGAAGAGAGAAACAAATGAGCCGCCATTTTCCAGCACCTGCTTGTACCTTCTTCCAAGTGACTCCTCGTCCCTGTCACACAGTGAGCACAGAATGACACCAGAGTGAGCAGATCTTCCCCTCACAGTGTTGAATGATAAGGCAAACTGCACAAATTACTCAGGTTAAATTTTGGCTTTGGTAGCCAGGGCAAGAGATAGCACTGGGTTTTGCTGCTCCAGGGGTAGCCCTAGAGCAGACTATTACACAGAGTCCTTCTTTGGGGACAGAATTAGAGGACAGTGGAGGAATCTGAGCAACCCCTATAGTCTCTCCCTTCCTCTCATCTACTCTGACATTCCTCTGACAATGAAACTGTGGCCTGTGCAGGGTCTTTACGCCACACTGCTAGCTTTGATCACTACAGCAAAGAATTAAAAGAACGCCCTGTTCTTGAGTAGCCTCTTTCATACAATTGCATGTTACAGGTCAATGTAGTATTTATGGACTTCTGACCAACCTTTTCTGTACTGCAAAAAGACTGAAAGCTAAGGTTCAGGACTTTATTTCATTGATGTATCTGCACTCAAGGATAGTTCTCTTTCTGTGTGGCTGTAGTGCAAGGAGACAAATTGTGTTACTGAGGTATTTAAAACAGATTGTCACCTTTTAAAGTAAGGTTGGTGCCATTTGCTGCTACAGTGTAGAGTGGTCTTTGTTATCCTAGTGTTTGAACCAAGAACTGAATTCCATAGCAGGCTTTGACAGTTGTGGCGCTGTTACACAGGATCTCACAATTATTGTTCTTAGCAGGTAACCAAGTTTGTAACCATTGCAGGAGTGATGGACAATAACCTCATGGCATAGAAGTACTGTGCTATCAAGTGATGCTGAAGTTATTTGCCATCGATATTGTTATCTGCAATATCAGTCATATGCCTCATCTCGTTCTTCTTGTCTTGTCTTGATCCAGTTCTGACTTACAGTGCCTGTCCCTGCTGTGTCCCTGTTTTCAGTCTCCTGCATTGCTTCCTCCAGGGCAGGATGCTGCTATGTGCACGGCCTTTCTTCTTGGGGATCATGGAGGGGGAAAAGGCTGGAGATGGGCTGCTCTCTCACTTGCTATGCTCCAGCGGGCAACATGCTTTTCATTCCGTTGCAGCCAGGCCAAGCTGCTGTCCATGTGGTGTCCCCAAGGATCTGTGGGGAAGGATCCTGGCATTGTCAATGCAGCTTTTTTTCAACCTTTGCAATAGACTAAAGCATCCCAGAAAATAGGTCTCAGCCCTGAGGCATTGTAATGGCTGGGGAACAGAGAGCAAGGAGAGAGAATGAAACATCTCTGCCTTCAATCACAGCCCCCTGGAAACCTCGCTAACCCCCGTACAATGAGCTTAATATGATACTTGGCAATATCATGAGACTTTATTTGTTATCATTACTACCAGGAATTCAAATGGCAGTGCCCCTATCTACTCTGAAGAAATGTTGTATTGTTTTGTTATGCAAAGATCCTTGAAATAAGTTCCGGCATCCAGCAGAAACTTTCCTTTATACTTTATTCCCTGTATTTGGAAGAGACTCCTGGGACAGAAAAACTTCCTGGGAATTGGACACTGCTGTATGAGTGGAAACTTTTGAAAAAGGAAATTGTCTGTAATGGGTTTGTGGTTGCCTCTATTACTGGGCTGCAGCAAACGAGTAAATCAAGTTAAACTGCCAATATATTTGCAGACCACTTTGTCACTGATTTTCCCACCTGAGGGAAACCAGACTGCCACATTCAAAAGCTGAATTTTCACATGGCAGGGGCATGACACTGGAGGCACAGTTCTGGATCCAGCGCAATATTTTTGCCTGTAATGCACATAAGAAAGAAAATAGCCTCAAAAATGCCTGGATAGAAACTTCAGAAGTGCTGTGCTTTGGCCTTCTGCCACTCTTTTTGAAGTCAGGGACTTCTCCCATTGTGTTAGATTTTAACAGAGTCAGAACAACGTTGAACTCCTTTAAAAAAATCCCACCCACTATTTTCAGTACATGGTTTTATCAAGCCAGATGATTTTGGTGCTGGAAAGCATCGTGGGATTTTATAACACCTGGAAGTGGACTCCTTGGTTCCTTCATGCTAGCCCTATCCCCTCAGGGTGTTCTTGAATCTCTTCCTGGCACTGTTAAGAGTAGTGCTGCCACTGACCCACTGGTATTGCCTGCTTCTCATTCCACCATGGCAAAATGTGAGGAGGGACATGGGGAACATTTCCTCCCTTTCAGGAGGGAAAGAAAGGCAGGAGCCGCATTACCTCCAGCAGCTGCTCTGGCTGTAGCTCTACTGGATGGACAGCAGTGCATCCTATAGGATGGTCCCTTCCTTTGTGCTGTCTTCCTTCTCTTTTCTGTGTGTACCACTGTAGTTCCCAGCTGCTCACGGTCCTGTGAATGAGCTTTTCCAGGAAGGTTAGTCATGCAGTACTGGCTTCTGTCCTCATGGCTGGGTTTCTAAGGACCACGTTGCTCTGCTTACTCCTCCACATTATGTGGCAGAGTACAGCATCTGGCCTTAGCTCATTGTCTTATGGACAGATTTTCTTTTGTCACAGTAAATATGGGTTCGTGTTCAAGGGATTCAGCTATCACACCTCCAGTTAAAGTTCCTTACCACGGTTTAGGAAGCCTTTAAACTGAATTCAGTTTTTTTAAGTCTCACTGGTTTACTACTCAAAGTCCAGTCCTGGAGTAACTAAACAAATGAAATGTTTGATATTGAGATCTGTCTGTATTCTGGTCTCTGTTTTGGCTGATATCTGTTGAGACATTAAGCTTTGTTCTGCTCAAGTTATTTTATTTATATAATTTTAATTTATTTTACTTTGGTATTCTACAGCCACTTCCTAAGGGATTTGTGCCTGGAAAAATTAGAAGAATGAGCCATGTAAGTCCATGAGAGAGGTTATAAAATAAACATTATAACATGTGTGGGGTAACATTTTTTACTGCAAGTGGCTGCTCTCACTTTCTGGCATTTATACACATGGCCATCTGTTTGAAGGCTGTTTGAACTGGCTGTATTCCAGCATTTATGTAACTTGCCTGTAGAAAGGAAATGACATAATTTAGTTTCCTGAAGAATATTACCAATGCCAGAACTGAGGAAATAAAATCTACAATAAATAGAATATGTATTTTCAAATCTTTTTCCCTTTTACAGTAGGCCATACTGGTCTGACCATCCCTTCAAAGCAATGGCAGGCCCAGGAAACCCCATTCATTTCACATGCATTTTCATACACATTGCTAGCAGTGGACTGCAAGCCACTGTAACTTACATGGTTGCTGAAATGAGATCTGGTGAGACAGGACTGAACTAATACAATGGCAAAGCCTGTAAAATGCCTCCTTTGAAAGATATAGGCATAAACTAACAAGAGCAACTTCATAATTAGACTGGGTGAAGCTTCAGAGCTTTCAAGTGACCATGAAAGAGCAGCAGCTATTTGTTATGCCTGGGAAAAACATGCAACTCCATTAATATGAGCTAAGCAGTTTAATACAAACCCATATTAGGGTTTAAACTGAAAGAAAGTTTATGTTATTAGAGTCTGCATAAAGGCTGTGTATGTTCTGAGACATTTGTTTTAAATCTTCGCCAAGCTATAAAGGTTCTCAGCTGGTGATTTCAACTGAGCCATGTTGAATTACATCACATGGGGGCTTCCTCCTACTCTGTCTCGCCAGGAACTTTTCAAACTTTTGTCTTGGCTGATAATTCCTGTTCTACTGCCTGCTTTGGCTACAGAAGTAAGTTGTCAAGTGAATTTAGGACTACTGGATCACCTAGCTAGCAGCCTGAATAAAGTAAGAAGGTCATTTACTTTTCATAGAGAGTCTTGGTTAGACTGTGCATTTGATTGTCTTTGTGTGAAAGGTAATACAAAATAGACAAGCCATACTCCCAAAAGGCCAGCTTCAACTGGCAGAAGTTTGGTCATACTGCTGCAGGTATAATTTCAAATCACTTTTACAGTTTGGAGGTACTTCATGTTTAACACTAATATGAACTGATGACAAACAAATTGCAGTTTCCAGAAGTTATGTTATTTCCTATGCTTGACTGTTGTTTATAAAAGTGCTTATTAGATACAATTCAGTCTGTCCCATAAACTACAGTGTAGCTGGACTTTAATCGGTGACTAGTTTATTAAAGAGATTTGGGTTGCCTATTTTTCAGATTCCTATACTTTTGAAAGTTTTTCATAACAAAGTCATTATTCCTGTCAAAAGGAAATGGAAATGAGGAGAAAGGTTGGCTAATGGTGACCCTTAATAATTTATGGAATTCATATAATCTGCTAGTTTATGTTTATGACTGGCCTTGGATATTCTTCAGAATATGTTGAAATCTGAGAAGCCACCCTGATTCCATTTGAGAATAGTACAAAACAGTACAAAAAGTATTGCTAACCTTTGTGCCTCCATAAAGAAATTAAATCTACTTAATATCAAGGTAAGGATACCTGCTAACTAGGATATATGGGTTAACAAACTATGGTCTTACATGATAATAATAACAGGAAAGTCTAATGTAGTCAGAGAAGTGAGGAAGAAAGGACGTTATTTCCCTCTGATTAATTGTGCAGACCTTCCAGGCTGAATCAATTAAAGCTGACAATTAAATGCCAAATTTAATGATGGCTTTTTTTTGGTATGGATCAGCTCACAGCGGGAGTAGAGACCTTTGTCTAGGTGAGTACTTATAAATAAAGTTAATCATGTCAATGACTTCCTGAATGTATATATTTGTCTAAATCAAAGCCTAAATGAACATTACTAAAGCACGGAATTGCTATTAGACAGTACTGAAACTCACTGATGATTTAGACAACACTTAAACCAGTGTTAGAAAGGAAGAGTTTTAAATCCATTAGTTAGAACTAATATGAAAAACATAGTAATTATTACAGTGAATTTGCTCTTACAGATTCTTAGCATGGGAGTACTGCAGTAAAATCAGCATTCCTTGCAGATGCTAATTGTATTCCTATAAACTAGCAGTAAGCCTCTTGAATCACCAAGCCTCCTAAATCCTCTGATTTTGAAGGGTGATCATATTATAGTCTTAAGGGAATGTCTGAAAGTATGAACTCCAGTTTGACCAAATCCCCAGAAATGAATAGCTGGCTAAATAGAAATCTCTGCATTTCCTCCCAGTTATAAATACATGTGGGGTAGCCTAGTGAGTCCTAAAAAGCCAGACATGAACAATGAAATAAGAAATAAAAAGCCTTTCAAAGAAACTTGTTCAAAGGATTATAATCTGTATCAGACAGGTGCACTTTAATTCTTATTTTCAGAGTCTTCAAAAGCTCCCTGTATGTTTCAGTATAGAGGTCAGATATGGGATTTGTTCTTAGGGAAAAGGGTATGAAGAATTCAGATTCTGTCTTTAGTCTCTGCAGGTGCACTGGGTGCTCTTATAACAATCGCATAATATTGCAGTTGCTGTGCAATGCAGAGTACCAGTTTTACCTCTGCTTACATGGAGACTGGGTCAAGCTGTGACAGACAGCTAAAAAACAGCAAGGAAATGTGATGGCAAAGGATGATCATTTCAGATTGGTTTTTTTGAAATCAAGAGGTTTCATATCTGGTCAAAACAGAATATAGATTTTCAAGAAAAAAAAAGTGCTGTTTTCTCATCTACAGGAAGGAAAAATAGACGTGTGCAGCACAGAGCAGATGGAGCTCTGTTAAAACCTATATAAATGCTTCTGGTACCTGCTTATGCTATGCATTGCTGCGACGCTGACAGACATATTTGTTACTGTGTAGGACGCTTTCAGCTTCAAAGTTAGCCTCATATGACCCCCTTCTTCCTTAATGTATCTTTTATTATCAAAGCATCAACAAAGAAATGCACCTACAAAAACAAAGAAGTGTCATCATTGTAACTGTGCAAGCACTGAAGTAACATCAAGGCAGGATCCAGCCAGCCCCTAGTTGTGCACATCTATAGAGCACTGCAGTTCGTAACTATTATTCCAGCGCTCCACATTGGTGGCAATAGAAACTTAGAATTAGGCCCATTGAATGGGATTAGGTCTTCTCTGTTATCACTGTAGGTAAGGACGATCTCCATAAGGTACCAGGTATTTGTACACCTGTGTTAGAAGTAGTGAGAACTAGAGGGAAAATATACCGCCTTGCTCTTCTACCTAATGTTTTCAGCCAATCAACTTTTCTTAAAAATCCATGTCATTCTCTGAAGCAAATAATTTGTACTTAGCCAAGGCTATCTCCTATAAGTTTTGCAGCCATTAATTTTAGTTGTTTCTCTGGTTTTCAAGTGCTCTATGTGCCTGTTATTGTTGTGGAACAACATGGGTGATTCCAATTTAAAAATGTGGAACCCACTGGGTCTCACAAGGTCCCTACTGGGTACCTAAATATTAATGCATCTGCTTCTGTAGGTTTTGTTTTTTTTTTTTTTTCATTTTTACTCAATAACAGCAACACAAAATAGCCTGCAGACTTCCCTGAACTCAAAAGCATATAAGCCATGAAGAGATCAATTAGCATTTCTTGTCCTCAGGAAATTATAGTAATTGAAAAAACCAAATTTATTGGAAACAGTGATGTTCTCTTCAGAAAGGAAATTTCTGAGTTTTATAATTATGGAAAAATGTAAACATTTTTGGTTTTTCATTTTTTTCTTAAAGAAACCAGGAACAACTGGTGTCCCTCTGATCTCCCACTGCTTTGGAGTCCTGGCTGATTTAGCCAGAGCTGAAGGGTCCTGCAATGGGAAGTAGAAGTTTCTAACATGATAAGGGTTCAAATTTAATTTGGGAATCTTATAGTTTTCTAGGTTACCAGCTAAGGTGTGGAAAGTCCCAAAACCCTAGGATCCTTATTTCAAACTTCTTTATAGGACTTCTGCAGCTAAGCGTGGACCCTGCGAGCCCTCAGCAGAACTGTGACTCCACCTTCCTAAAGGGGAATATGGAAACCTTGGCATCCCTAACTTTAATGTGATCTTGGTGATAAGTTTGTGTCAGAGCACAGAGCCTTGAGCGCCAGGACGTGAGCTGGCAGGAAACAATGCAGGCTTCCAAAAAACTCTTACAATATTTTTGGCAGGAATAGTGGTTCATGAAAAAACGATGCCATTTTTGAAAAAAAGAGACATTAGTGTGTCTCCAAGACTTCCATTTGTGTTCCTAAATGACTGCTTTGAATTGCAAAAGCATACAATATTGAGGATTTTCTGATGGAGTCACCTCTGCTCTCATTATTATGGCTGTGGTCATAAGCTGAGCAAGGATATAAATAGGGCTTTATTCACCCTAAATCCTCAGCATGGATATATTTGAGACATGAAAATCTATCCCACAGGAAGAAACCTTAGTCCTAATAGTATCAAAGGAGTACTGGTAGAACTCTCTCTCTAAAAAAGTGGAATAAAACATGATTTTAGGGTAAAAAATATGAAATGAAAATGTGAATGCAAAACATGGCATGTGACTGCATTTCCAAGCAGTCTCAGCTGTGTTTCTGCAGTGGTTATATAATTTAAAGTTTTCTGTAATGGTATTTGTGATGTGGAGGATTTAGTATTCTGAAATTTGGTTTCATTTAAGCATGGGGTGAAACCCCAAAATGATGAAAATGTCAGTGAAGGAGAAAGGGCCCTAGACTTCTGTGGCAGTCCCACCTGGCTGTCCCAGTGGTGAGGACACTGGAAGCCTTGATCGCTTGCCTTGGTCATCTGCAAAACAGGCTGGCTGGGGAAAACAGTGTTATGGAAGGACATTTGTGTTTGAAGGCCTCAGTTTTCTAAATGCACAGATCCCTTCACTGCTTGTCTTGTTTGGTCGCTGTGGGATGGGCTGTTGTTGCAAGGCCACGGTCCTGCCTGCCTCACCATCCCTTCAGCTCCCAGCTTGCCCTCCCTTAGCGAGCAGCCTGTCCAGGCTACTCCCAGAGAGGCAGGGAACTTTGCTGGGAATTTGGCAGCTCTGAGGCCCTGGCAAGTGGCTCACTGGGTGTTTGTGGAGCAGGCAGGTGAGCTGGAAGGAGTCAGGCCATGGTCTGGTGTGCCCCATGGGAAGAAATTTCTTAGGTTCCTGTTTGGGTTCCCTTGGAACAGGAACCAAACTGTTTTTGTGGCATGTTTTATAGGATCATAGAATCATTTAGGTTGGAAAAGACCTTTAAGATCATCAAATCCAACTGTTAACCTAACGCTACCAAGCCCACCACTAAACCCTGTGCCAAAGCACCACATCTACACATCTTTTAAATACCTCTGGGGATGGTGACTCAGCCACTTCCCTAGACAGCCTGTTCCAATGCTTGACAACCCTTTTGGTGAAGAAATTGTTCCTAATATCCAATCTAAACCTCCCCTGGTACAACTTGAGGCCATTTCCTCTTGTCCTATCACTTGTTACTTGGGAGAAGAGACCAATACCCACCTCGCTACAACCTCCTTTCAGGTAGTTGTAGAGGGTGATAAGGTCTCCCCTCAGCCTCCTTTTCTCCAGGCTAAACAACCCCAGTTCCCTCAGCCACTCCTCATAAGGCTTGTGCTCTAGACCCTTCACCAGCCTCGTTGCCCTTCTCTGGACATGCTCCAGCACCTCAGTGTCCTTCTTGTACTGAGGGGCCCAAAACTGAACACAGTACTCGAGGTGTGGCCTCACCAGTGCCGAGTACAGGGGCACGATCACTTCCCTACTCCTGCTGGTCACACTATTCCTGGTACAAGCCAGGATGCCGTTGGCCTTCTTGGCCACCTGGGCACACTGCCCGCTCATGTTCAGCCGGCTGTCGACCGGCACCCCCAGGTCCTTTTCTGCCGGGCAGCTCTCCAGCCACTCTTCCCCAAGCTTGTAGTGTTGCATGGGGTTGTTGTGACCCAAGTGCAGGACCTGGCATCTGGCATTGTAGAACCTCATACAACTGGCCTCGTCCCATCGATCCAGCCTGTCCAGATCCCTCTGCAGAGCCTTCCTACCCTGGAGCAGATCAACACTCCCGTCCAACTTGGTGTCGCCTGAAAACTTACTGAGGGTATGTCACTGTTCACTCAACTCCTGCTTAGAATTTGGCTAACCCAGCTCATGCTAAGGCCTGATGTATGCTGCGAGCAGCGCCATTAGGTCAAAGCGAGAGCAACATGTAGGCAGGACAGGTGGCGGGGAAGAGTTAAAGGGCCATTATGCAGCCATGATCACCTGCAAATTGCTGTATCTGGCACCCATTACCTTTTGTCTGGCAGTTTCCTCAGAANGCCGTTATCTTTTGTCTGGCACTTTCCTCAGAATCCACTAACTTATGGAAATGGTATAGACCAAACCTCCAAGCTGGAGGGTATAAAACATCAGCTTACCCAAAAACCTTTGGAAGCTGATCCAACAGCAGCTGGACTGCTGAGGCTTTCATGCTTCACGGCATGATACAGGGGACGCCTGCACCATGACGGAGGAGGAAGGATGAGCACTCTCACTGTCGGCTAGGTAACAAATTCTTTTCTTTTGCTTATAGGTGCATGATATTAGGAGTTACAGGTTGTAGGTTGTGAAATCTTATGACTTGAATGGTGAATAAGTGAATTAACATGATAGACTAGTCTGGGCAAAAGGGGATTGAGCCCCTGTTTGTCATGTTTTTTTATTATATTTCTTAATGAGCTCGTGAAATAAAGTTTAAATCACAGAATATGTTGTCCTGTAAATTTGAGAGATCCGAATCGACCTTGACAGGGTGCATTTGAACCCCTCATCCAGATCATTGACAAAGATACCAGATGGAACTGGCCCCAATACTGAGCCCTGGGGAACACCACTTGTGACCAGCCACTCACAGGATTTAACTCCATTCATCATCACTCTTTGGGCCCAGCCATCCAGCCAGTTTTTCACCTGCTGGTAAAACTCTGGCAAAGAGTACACCTGTCCAACCATGAGCATCCAGTTTCTCCAGGAGAATGCTGTGGGAAACTGTGTCAAAGGCTTTACTAAAGTCTAGGTAGACAACATCCACAGCCTTGCCCTCATCCACTAAGGGGGTCACCTTGTCATAGAAGGAGATCAGGTTAGTCGAGCAGAACTTACCTTTCATAAACCCATGCTGACTGGGCCTGATCACCTGGTTGTCCTGTACGGCCATTTTGATATCAGAAAAACAATCTCATTCTAACAACAACAAAAAATCATTAAGATTCTTCATATCATCCCTATATTTGTTTTCCTTTTTTAGTGACTATTTAGATAAAAGCAGCAAAAACAAGTGGTAAATACAAATAAGGAAAACAGCAACAAATGAAAAATTCTGGTGAATTTCTAGGTTCATTAGGGTTCTGCGGGAACAACATGCAGAAAGTATTTTTAAATACTTCTGGAGAACTTTAAGCAATTTTCTTGAAGTAGGGTTTCACTGAAAACAGTTTACACAGTGAGTGACACTCTACAGAACAGTTCCTGAATTTACTTAATATCTGCTCACTTTGGAAACACATTTTTCCACTGTCAGCCTTTCAAAACCAGCAGCACTGGCTTCCCCCTTATGCCTGATCTGATGTTCTCAGATCATGGGTTGAAATTAAACAGGCATGTGTATTGCTTTATGAATTAAGTACATTTGAATCTGGCAAGGCATGATCAGCTACAGGTTGAACTGCATGTTGTCGTATTATTTAGAGGTGCGACGAAGTATTTCACAGAGCTTTCTTCTGTGTTCTCCAAAACACAGAATTTGGTCTACAACCATAGGGTTGGGAAAGTGTTCATGTGATGCCAAAACTTACTGTAAATTCTTATTCAACAGCTTGGACACTGCTTACAGAGTCAAAATATCCTTTACACTAAAACCACGGTTCTATAAGTAGCTTCCTACTAGGCTAGTATTGACTTAACCCATTCCTGCCCCTTCTGCAACCTATGCTCAAGCCCACTTTGGACTGTCATTGTGATAAACTGGACTCAAGACCTCATACAGCTGGAAAAAATTGACACCAAACATTAGGGGGAACACTGTCTGTGTGGGTGTTTTTCAGCAGCACCTTCTGAAAACAGTTACACGGGTGTTTGTAAGGGACAAAGTGGCAGGGACTGCCATGGCCCAAGACTTCAGGTAAATTAAACTCCATACAGATTGGCAGTGAAAGCTGGCCTCTAATATGTGTATAAACTACTCCCCTGTCAAAGCCCAGTTTTCTAAGGCAGAAGTAGCAGTCTTAGTGGGGATAAAATCCCATTCACACATTTCAAATAGCATTTATATGCCCCTAGAGGAAGATTGATTGTCACCCCTGGAAGTGTCAGGGTGTTTGGCTAAGCAGCGTGGCTCTGTGTTCCTGCCGCCCCCAGCCCCGGCAGCGCCAGGAGAACACACGCCAGGGCCCCTCGGCTTTGCAGTGTGGCCCAGAAGGGTATTTATTCTTCTGTAGGCTTCAAAAACAGGAAGTGACATTTCAAGTAATTGCAGATTTACTGTGAGCCCACGGCTGGTCCCTCTGCATTGTCCCTGCTTTCCTGTTTGAGCATGGAGGAAGTGGCCAGAGGGATGGGGGAAGGGAGACCTCCCTGAGATGCTTCTCCAACTGCAGCCTACATTACTTAGGGGAAGAGTGACGAAAACATATTCAAACCCTTGCCAAAGGCTCACAAGAAATATTTGACATCTCACCTATAACAACAAGCAGGAGTTAAAGGTTAAATCACACACAACCCAAGCATTTGGGAAAAGGATATGTTTATGTCATCAGCTTCTGTCAGGTTGTAAAGGAACAGTATACAACAGCAGAACGGGCTCTGAGCTATCAGGAAAATACACTGTGGCTTAGTGCAACTATGTGTGAACATGAAAAGTGCCAATTGGTTCTGTATATTTATATTTTCATATCCCATTTCAACTCTGTTCAACATTTCAACTCTGTCACCCTTCAGATGGTTAAATGGGGAGTGCACAGGGTGGACACCACTGGCTACTTTCTTTGCCTGTGTGCATGTAGACATGAATTATTACACAAATACTCTGGTTTCCCCTGTAGTATCACTTCTTGTGGGGAACTGTCAGTAAGGAATTAGACAATCACTGTTGCCCATTGCTCTCATGTAATTTATGAAGCTAAAGAATCCAAACTAGCAATGTGTTTTCTAAGATAATGTATTGGTATTCTGCAAACTGAATCAAGGAAATACTATCTTTGTTGCTAAGTGCCAAAACACTGTAGAGGCTACTTCAGTCTACATAATGCTAATACTTTGGTGGTTGTACTTCAGGAAAAGTGATTCTGCTGGCCATTGTTTCTTCTGTCTGCTGAAAAAGCAGCTGAATTTGGGATGATCTGCTCCATGAACTCAGATAAGGTTATTTCTCATTTAATTTCTAGTCATATTCCATAGGAATTTACTGGACAAACATTGATCCTCAAGAGATAAATTAGTCTTATCCCAAGGTAATGAATATAATCTGTACATTGTTACAGTTTTCTCTTGGTATATATTACGCAGCCATTACCTAGCTTGGATCTATCTCACTTAGCTTTAGCAGTTTAGAACAGGTACTCAGAACTAGTTGTTTCCTCTACCAACTCTGTAGAGGCACAGTAACTGTTAGAAAAAAATTTACCTTACATGCCTTCTTAGATGGATAGATCACTGATTATAAAGGGAAACTATATAATTGGTCTATACTAAATTTCTGATTTTTATATGGCTAATGTTAAGTAAGTAGAATCTTGCTGTAAGAACTGAATTTCCTATATTTTGCACAAATAAAATTAAAAATAACTTTGGGAGAAGAATTAAAGGCCAGTATTAATCCTCTGTGAATGTGTCCCATTCCTTAAGAAAAAATGCACCAGTACATAATCATTCATAGTACTCAGTATTATATGCCAACAAGTTGTAGCATGAATATAAACATTGTGCTGGCAGGGAAAGAATGACTTTTGGAAATTTTCATCTTAGAACAGGCAAAGCTGCCAATAGCACCTGCAGAAAACAAAATAAAGTAGAACAATATATCAAATTAGTGTTGCAGCATAGGCCTTCCTATTCATGTTCTGTCAGGCTAGAGGTTATCAACGTTTACTTAGTTGTGTATATTAGACAATACATGTCAAGATACAGACATTGTGCTGGTAGTCCTCATTTGTAAAATGAAATAGTCTGGAAGATATTCTAGGATGCTTGATTATTTTATCTTTAGAGAAATCCTTCCTCATTGCCAGTGCGCTGTTCTTCTGTTCACTGTTAAAAATATTCTATTTCCTGCACTTAAGCAATTATGATTTGAGTCTCAAAGGTCAGAGGCAAAGACAGAGGTACCACTGAGCTTAAAGACCAAATCCAGATGCTGAAAAGAAGGAACGAAGATGGTTGATCTGAGGTCTATATACCTTTCTTTCCCTATGTTAATATCTCTTCCCCCTTTTGCCCACTGGGTCAGCTGCTCAGTTATGTGTTTGAGTGCATGGGTGTCTATGTCACCATGGCATCAGTTGTCACCATACGCTTGTGACAATGGAGCTTTCCAACAGAGCTAAGGAATCTGAGTTTTTCAGGCTGGCATTTCCATTTTTCTCTCTCATACCTCTTCTGAATTTCTCCCTTGCTGCTTCAGCCTCTTATTTTGCTGTCCCTTCAATGGGAGAGACTGGGGTAGGCTCTCCGCTTCATACTGCATGGTTTAAAATTTAGGATGCTCGCCTGACAAGTGAAATCAAAACCTTCCTCCAAGCTGGACAGAGGAGATATGAATCTGTTATTCTACACCCTGGGTGCTGCTTTAACCACTGGACTTACACGGTGCGGAAGAGGGAGAGGAAGACAGGGCCAGCTGGCAGGAGGTTCTGAAAAAAAATGTTTTAGAAGTTATGCAAAAATCAAAACTGAAACCAGCAACCCAATGTCTCTGCTATCAGAACAGACCCATTAGTTACATAAGCAAGATCTCCACTTTTTTCACTATATTCTTTTGGTTAAAATCACAAACTGATCCTTCACCATCCTTTATTCTAGGTGTCAACATTGCAGTTGTGTCATTAATCCTTTATGCCCACTCAAAGGGAATGGAAGCAGGGTGAGGGAGCATGGCAAAGGAACTGCTCTCAGCAGACTTGAGTCTGTGGAGACAGGCACTTAGTGGCTGCGAGATGTTGGCTGGGCTCAAACTATTCCTGCATGGACCGTCTCACTTCACTGGTTACTCTGAGTTTCCTTCTTTGCTCTGAGAGTCCTTGATAAATATTTTACAGGGCCAAGAAAGGAACCGGAATTAAATACATCAGCTTTGCCTCTGGATTAGGAGGAATTGGTATCAGGTTAAGAGAATAAGCATGAATTGAACTTCAGCTTTCAGAGATAACAATGCTTTGAAATAATCCATGCTGTGAGAGTAGAAAAGAGGCTATGCAGTGAAGAGAGGTCTCCCCAGGTCTTCTCCTTTTCTTTGCAGAGTTCCAAAAACAGTGATCATGAGTTCATGATCCAGGAAAACGTGTGCCAGTGATCTCAATAGAAATGTGCTTCTGCCCACCAGCTATGGATCTGGCTGAACACGATCAGCTGGTATATCTTCAGTGGAAATATCAATTCTCATATACCAAAGTATAGAGTGTACTGTCATAATTTTACTTTGTTATTCAAGTGCAAGTTCTATACTATTAAACAACTGATGATACCATCACATCGTCCTCGATTACAATTTTATAATATCTTGTTAAATGAAGCTTCAGTGCCATCTAAAATCTGTATCAAAGAAATCATGTGAAATAACCCCCCTTTTTTTTCCCCAATCAATTTCTTTTACAGACTGCTGCTATTTAAAAGTAGAAGTTCTTCAATTTTTTGTATGGCTGCCACTTGAAACTATTTTCTTAACATGTTCCTTTAGGAAAAGTGGAGGTGCATGTCTCTACTTTGAGAGTTCTGTCACAGCCGGTTGCACAATTGTTACTCCTTACAATAGTATATTTAAACTAATATTTGAAAACCTGGATTATGAAAATTGTTACTATGTTATTAATAATTTGTTTTCCCCAGGAACAATCTGACATACAAAATGTTAGGCGCTTTTTCTTAGCCTTGTGGCCCAACCATGCAGTCACATCTTGTCATTGTGGTATAATTTTAGAATGTCTTACAAGCTCAATTCAAGCTCTCAGCTTTGATGGGATACAGACATCAACTGCTCTGTCTCTTGAACTGTGACCTTAAACAACCAGGCTTTTTCCTTCCCTGTGGGAATCATGTGGTTGCACTCTCAGCGGATAATTTTTCCTGGATTCTGTTATGGTATTTCCTACACAGGAAACCATCCTTTTATCTCACTTTAAAAGATTACTAATGAGCATTTTCATGGGTTTTTTTTTAAAGGTATGTGTCTTCTTCCCTTTCATTGCTTATCTAAAAACACATGCTTTAGAAGAAGTAAGAAAGGATCACAGATGTATTTTTTTCACACAGAACAGAAAATAAGCAGTGGTAAATATGATAATGCACCTGTTAATCAAGAAACCTCACTATAATATAAAAAGAGAAATAGTTAAACAGCAAATTTGGCATTTTCCATCAAAACAGAAATAAGTCACAGTTTAAAGTCATCACAGAAAATGTTCCATTGTCTCGGACTGTGAATTCCAACAGGGAACAATTTGCAGGAAGAATTTTTGTTCTTTTGTTTGTGCGGTCCCTCACAAGGACACAGCTAAGATGCCTTCATAGGTTCATATCTTTATGTTTCTACAGTTATATTTTCTTAAGAAAACAATTCAAGCAGGCTTTCAAGGGCTCTCGGGGAATGTGAAGTTCTCAGAAACAAAAGCAGGATAAACTGAATACTGCTCTCAGTTACTTTGATTTGTAACTGAAGTGATCCTGAATTTATGCCACTGTATCGGATAAAAGAATCTGACTTAACATCGCTCACAGTTGCTGTGCTACAGGAAGCACGCTGCCTTATTGTTAAATGAAAATCAGTGGTGATGTCAATTCAGATTTTGTCTGAAAAAAACCCAGGGATTTTTTTGTATGCAGAGACATGGTCCATTCATCATACATATAATGTACTTTTAAATGGCATTGCATGTGTTTTTAAAGAAGTGCATTTTCCCTGTGTTGAAAAAACAAATATCTGTATGAGTCAAATATTTCTGTATATGAACAACAAAGGCCCCAAAAATCAAAATTCTGGTTTAAGCTAATTTGTAGTTCTGAGAATACACATTCACTACTATTTCATTGCTTGCAAAAGTGTTTATTAAATGAGTAGCTGCTGACATACATAAGCAAATTCAAACCATTCATTCCTGACTTAGCTTTCAGATCCCGAGAGTGGGAAATTCATAAAAGAAAGTGTTTCTTACAACATATTCCTCTGTGACATCCACAAAAGACTGCTTTCTCCTATGTTTTCCCCCTGTGGATTATTATTACTTATGTTTCCAGGCATCTGACTGTGAATCCAAGATCCTAGGGCTCTTTTACAAGTCCTAAACTGAGTAACTTCATATTCTTCTTGCATGCCTTTGTAATTTTTTTGCTATAGTCTCTCTCTAATTCAGCTCCAGGGAAAATGAAGACATTTTTAAGAATGGTAGTAAATTTACCTCACCAAATCTCAGGGAAGTAATAATACAGGTGGGGTAGGATGGTTTTGCCATTACTGGAAAGGTAACAGGACTTACTTGGTAACATAACATTTTGTTTAAGCAAATGTGCTTTTTCTACCTACTAATGACTTGTCCTGAATGATCAGATGAGCACTAGTAACTACTTCTCCTTTAACTCAGGTATTACAGAGCTTTGTTTTTAGCAGTGAAGGTTCTGAATATGTTATAAATACAATATGCTAGCAGGGTATAAAATTTATTTGTTATACACCAACTGTTCACTAAAATTCTCTTCCATTTCTCAAGATGTATAAGAAGAAACTTTTCAAAAGGTAGAGGATTGGTGAAATTTCCCATGTTTTCAAAACTAGGACAAAAGGCAAAAAATATTTTTCATTTTTTTATCAAAGTATACCCTTTTTTCTAAACTACAGAGACACTGTCAGAAGGATCTTCCTTTGATACTTATATGGAGTATGAAGAATTTGCCTCTTAACTAGGTCCAGCCAAAAATCCATAGATGATTTTGATTTTCCAACAGAAATTTAGAAAGCAATAAATGGTTCAAAAATCCTGTTTTCACAAGCCTGGAGTTCAAGTCATTTTTCCACATACTGTAAGCCTGGACAGATTGCATCTTTCATGACATACCACACTCTCACACACAAGTCTCTGATCTTCCTGGAAAGTCTTCTGCCCCACATATTTTACAACATCTTTTGAACAAACAAAATAAATTGAGCTTCCTCAATCTTTCACCATAATTTCTTCAATCACTATTATAGGTCTATTTGAAAAATTTCCAAGTTGTCAGCTTCCTTATTAAAATAAAGTGTTGATACCAGGTCTGGTAAGATTTTTCCAATGAGAGGCTCTGTAATTTCTGTATGAAATTACTTCCCTACTCCCACCTTCAGGTTTCCTGTTAATGCATCTGAGAATTGCCTTTAGCTTCTTGCACAGGCAACATATGTTCGAATATGCTTTTTAGTGTTGCTGCTTTCCAGGATACAATCTTTTACCCTAACAGTGTGCCTTACAGCCTGTCTTTATAGGTATATGGCATAGCGTTTAGCTGTGTTAAAGTGATGTTGCTGAAATGAACGTATCTTAAGAAGTCACACAGGCCAGCCTATATAACTGATCAGTTCACATCTCGTTTACCTCTCCAATGAATTATACTGACAAATGCAGATACTGCTAGGAGTTTATAAGTTTTCACCAAATTTTGATTTGAACTGATCCCATTAGAAATACCCATTTCCCCTTCACAGATACTTTTTCTGATATATCAGCTACCCAGGGCTTCCATAAGCCCAGATTTTTTGCATTCATTGTGTTATAACATTGTAATACTTTTCTGATGGAACCGTCTTTCCATGATCTTGCCTGTGGCTGATGTCAGCTTGCCATTTTGCAAGTTTACAAAACTGCAATTTACAGAGTGTTTAAGATACTCTCAACCCTTTTTGGAATAAAAATCATGTAATTTTCACTGGAAGATGAACCAATTCCAAATTCAACTTACTCCAAGCTCATTACAAAAACATTGATGTATAAATTACTCTGTTGGTGGCCGTCACCAGTTAACATGCTCAATAGTTTTACCATATTTATAACTATTGGATAAGATTTTTTGTCTGGTAAGTTCAAGTAATTTCATCCTTTTGTCTTTAATTTTAATGGCCACGGAGTTTCAGTGATTTCTTTAACTTCCCCTTTCCTTTATCCGTGTTTTTATCCAATACTATTCTTTCTGGTGGCCCACTGTTTTCCATACCCACATACATAATCAGTTGTTACAAATATCTTCATTCCTCTTGATGTTGGTTTTTTATAATTACAGCCACCTTCAGTAATGATTGCCAGTTTGGAGCATCTAGGAAAGCCACCTCTACCAATTTCCAACTACCTTTTACATTTTTTCTGGTATCGCAAAGAGGGTTTGAAGGATTCCTGATCAGTATTTGTTCTGGTTGTTAAACGAAACTATATCAGTCCCAGGATTTCTACTGGTCACCTTGTGGTGCAGGAGATATTTTCTTCTTTCTTCATTTTTTATGAGCTGCAAAAAAAGGCAAAGAGTGCCTTCCTATATATACTTAGTAACTGACTACAACTACAGGAGGGATATTTGGCAAGGTGCTGTTAATATTATAGGCCTTATAGATTTTTAATATCTTCTCAAGTACTCAAAATTAAATTGATCTCCAGATGACAGGTTAAGAAAGAATTTCCACCCATATCAGATTGGCAGAAAGCATTCTGGTTTTTTGAGGTCTGTAACATATCACCCGATTAACACGTGGCTCCGAGACTGCTACTGTCGGTGGAATTTTGAGTTTTTTGATCAAGAGGAGGTTTACACAGCACCGGGCCTGCTGGTGGTGGAGGGAGTACAGCTGTCGCAAAGGGGGAAAA
>WAAD01034127.1:1918-16331 GCA_013389945.1 Fregata magnificens | reverse complement strand
GGTGCCAATGGGCTTTTTCACCCCCATAGCTTTCACAGCACTTCAAAGACTTCATTGGCTGAGTGTGAATATACATATGATAGCAACACTTTGCCTGCATCTTACTGCCACCTTATAGAAAAACTTTCTCGATTCCAGAGCAAAGTAATATATATGACAGCACTGAACATTTAGCCAAGTTATTAAGNAAATAAAAACAGAACTCTAGGAAATAAGTCTCTGCACTTTATTCTAATCCATATTTCTTAGGCCTCTGCTATTCTAGCTCCCAGTGAAATCTACTGGAAAAGAGTTTAAAAAGTGAACAGTAATTTAGATCCCAAAGAATCTCCATCATGGATGAACTCATTATTTAATTACACTTTCTTACCTTTGGCTGTAGGTAGTGACCCCAAAATACCTGAAATTATTTGCTCTTTCTGACTGATTTTTCAGTTCCACTGGAAAAAATTGAATTTGTTTAATGGAAATTTTGAATGACACAAGGACATATATATGACTGTATAATTTACTAATATTTCAGACTGCTATAGTAAGTCTTCTGCAATGAACAAGCTAGTACAGCTGAAGCTCACTGACAACTAAACACCATAAATGGTGATTATCAAGGCAATATTAGAAAGTCTTAAAGAATCCCTGGACAAACACAAGATCATCAGAGCTGTGCATGAAGTTCTCTCTAAGCTCTTGCAGGTGGCCAGTACAAGGCTTGTGTGGCACTGGAGACAAACTGGAACAGAAGACACTTCAAATAGCATAGTGATAAGGCATTAAATGGTTTGGTACTGGTTTTCTGCAGAATAAGATCAACCTTCACTTTGCACAGAGGGTGTGTGTTAGTTCTAGAGTACTGCACTCGAGGCTGCTAAAATTCAAGTTAATTGATTGTCAGTTGGCTTAGACCTGGAGAAAAACCCAAACATTTGTGTTCAATTGGTCATGAAATATCTAGATTAACATTTACAAAGATGTTAACTAACTCAAGTTAATTGGCAATCAACCCAGAGGAGCAAAAAGTCCAGATTCACAGACTTCAGCTAAGGGATTGCCTGCTCAAGCTTATTGCCAAGTAAACTTTCCCAGGCAAATTTTCAAACTAGCACCTGTTTGAGAAAAATGGATAATAAAGAATGGTTGCTTTCCTTCTTTTTTTTATTAGGTTTATACAAAGCCTGTTTGGGAACATTTATTGGAGTACCTGTTATACCAATTTAGCTGGAATGACCTCAGCATGGCTAGATGAAACCTTGGTCTGGTGGGTAGGTGAGTGCCTACTGCAGCAAGCAGCTCCTTGGAGCAGGGTGACAGCACACCCTGCCCATCTACGCACATCCTTCACATTAAATCACTGGTGGATGGTACTCCTCATACATATTTCCATGTAGATTTGCCCTTAGAAGCTGGTATACTTATTAAAAGAGGAATATGCAGCATGAAAGCATCATGTGAACATATGCTTTGAACCTACAATAGTAGCGGCCACTGTAAGTAAGTAAATGTCATTAAAAAAAAAATCATAAACTGAAGAAAAGTCACAATGGCATCTTGTTCTGAATACAGCTGCTCATTGCTTACTTAAAACTAGGGAGTAGCTACTTGAGACAGATTTTCCACGCACACACTTTTCAATCTAACCAATTTAAAAACTGGCTGGGGTATGTTGTACAAATTTTGACCACAAGCTGGCCTGCATATGCCACTGTATTTATACAGTTGATTACCTTCCACTTTCTCAAGGATATTAACTGGCATGAACCTTCATTTTTTTCATTTCCAGTAATTAATTCCCTGTAGAGAGTGACTGAAAACACTAAACAAAAGCATTTAATCAGAAATTATTAGAGTTGGCTTGTGAGCCGTCTGTTAATCACCATTCATTTTTGTACAAGGAGTGAAAATTTTATTAAACCTTATACTTAATTAAAACATATTGTTTCCGTAGCAGATTGGAAAGTACTGTCATCTGTTTAGGCTTGTATCCTAAGATTCATTAAGAATTCATGTTTCCTGCAACATGCAGGCATTTAGAAATTCATTCTGTTGGGATCTGAACAGAGGTACAAAGGGTGAGGGTTGTAGCACAGTCAAGTATTCTTTTATTGAAGGCCTTCCAAAACGCCACCATAATGCAGACTGAGAACACAGTGAAGGAATACTAATGAAATTGAATGGGCTTACAACTAGAAAGTGAAGAATAGTGAGGGGAAAAAAATTGCTTTGCAGATTTGGGGATTCATTGTGGTAGTCTGGTCTTGTGAATTATATGGGCATTAGAATTTTATACAATTAATCCTGCTTGAATCTTTATTACAATACCCATAAAAAATGTGATTTTGTGCATATTTGCCATGTCTAGGGAAGAGACTACAGCAACTTGTTCAAAGCTAGTGAAGCCAGATTGCTCCAGTGTAACATTCCTCTAAAGAGTCAGAAGGGAAAATGCAGAAAAATGACAATGACTGATTACTGTTTATTATTATAACGATGTGCAAAGACTTGCAACTGCCTGTTGTCAATGGCTCCTTACATATATCAGCGTCCTGCTGCACCGTCATTATGTAGGAACATGTAAGAGGTGTGTATCTCATTATTTTTTTCTGGGCAGAATGTCATATGGGCCCTGAAGTTCTTGCAAGAGTGTCATAGATGCTGCTGTATCCGTCAAGACGACTGAGCTGCAGTCAGCCATTTGGCCAAAGCCGTGATTAAGAGTTGGCTTGTTAGACTGATTGGTGATAAGGGAATCTCATCACTATGTCCGTTGCTTGTTGTGTGTTGTAGGATCTGCCTATTATCTAGCTTGCCATTATCTAGGCTCTCGCCTATTACCTATTATCTAGGCTTTGCTCTGTCCCTGCCTGTTCCTTGGCCAATGGTTCACCTTTGGCTATGTGAATTTCTTGACTCTTCACCACTCTTTTTGCCATTTTCACACCATGCTCTTTAGTCTGGTGTATCTCTTGGCTTTCTTGGTTTCTGTCTCTTGCCTCCAGCTCTGACACCAGGGATTTGCTAACAGCTTTCACGTCCCAGGTGTATTGCTGCTGTGATGACATTAAAGGGATTGCACCATGAACATATGGTCATACGCAGCAGTCACAAGTGCAGTACTTCACCAAGAGACAGATGCAGATGTGGGTAAAAAGGTGTTAATGTTTTATATTATTACTATTTATCATTAGCAACCATTGATTAAGTAAGTAATATGACTGATCCCAAGCAATCAGCGTGGCTTTGCTCTTACACACTTGCAGTCCAGGAAGACAAACAGCAGGCAATGTGTAAGGGCAAAGGGACGAATATATTTTTTAAAACAAATACCATCTATTTCCACTGGCCCTCTGCCTAGCCATTATTAACTCGCAAGAGTTTGTAGGCATCCAAGTTGAATCTTCCTGCTGTTACTGGAAAATTTTTCTTGGCTCAGATATGAAAATAATTTCCTTTCAAACTCAACACTGTGTTGTTACAACATCCACTCTGATAATCTAACGGTCAAATGTGATGATTGTCTGTTGGAGCACCTTACAGGGACATCATTGTGTGATGGTGACCTTACATCTGGGAACAGCCTTGCCTAGGGCTTCCCAAATCTGTCTGTTACAAGGCCATATGACAGACGTGTAAGGCTCCATGCCAGTCACACTTGTTTAAAAACTCCTTGACACAGTCATGGCACTTGTGACTCCCTGTGCTTCTGTGACATATGACCCTTATGCCACAAATATTCTTCTGTATTATGCAAGGGTGTCACTACAGAAGGAGGATTATGTGAGGTCATGGCTGGAGTCTGATCCTGCCTCATCCCCAGATGTACAAGCAAAAAACAGTTTGAGTGGATTAATATGTAAGTGGCTTTTAGAGGCAACTGCCCCCTTGTTCTGACATTGCAAGGTGAACAGAGGGATTGATGCTGCTAGATGGCCCCAATCTGTTCAATAACCATCTACATCAGCTTATAACATAGGATAACCTTGGACAAGAGCAGCCAATGGAACTGTCCCACCTTTGCCACACACTAAGGCACCCTTATTTTTACACGTTAGGCATGCACACATCACTCTGTTTTTATTCCTTGACAGCTATAAGACTTAGTCATAGTTGATAGCTGATCTCATCTCCCCTTCACCAACCCAAAAAATATCTAGTCGGAGCAACCATATCACTTCTAACAGGAAACTGTACAAGCCACAGTTGGTCTGCTAAAACAGAGGACACAGAAACAGAAAACAGTGATAAAAGTAGATGTATAAGGTGGGCCTTTGTTTCAAGCTACATAACGGACTGCCCTGGGAGAATGGAGCTGCTGGAGGAGATCTTTCACTGCCTAACTTAATGTTCTTAGCTTCATTAAGTTAGTACCATATGTAGCAAAATCTCTAGTCTACCACGTATATAAGTGCCTATAAAACCTACATGTTCCTGTTGGAACTGAGTTGATTATTCATGCAAATGTCTTCTAAAAACTACTTTTCAGGCATATGAATTCTGTGTTCTTTTCCCCTATATCTGCACTTCTTAAAAAGAAAATCAAGCCATACCACATTGTCAGGTTCCCACTCCAACTCCTTACCCATTGCTATTGTCCCTGTTACCAATGTGTCTTCATTTCGCCAGCACTTGGGTTGCCAAGCTGGAGAGAGAGAAAGAGAGGATGTCATCTTGGGTCTCACTTATCTTGACTTTAGAAATTAATGTTGTCATCAAGGGAAGTGTTAACATATTGGAAGCAAACTTGGCTTTCAGAAAAATCAGTGAGCTGGAGGCAGGTAGTTACATCACTCTAGCTTGGAATCAATTAGGTCCAGGGGATGTGGGAATGACTATTTGTTGTATACTGCACAAGCACATCAGAGCAAGAGTCTTCCCAGACCTGCCTTGGGCTATCTCCAGAGGACTTCGGAAGGCCTATGAAATGAACTGTTAGAAAAATACCACGTGGATAGATGCAGAAACAAAGGCAAAGCTATAGAGCTGCCTTCACTGTGTTAACTTCATGGGCTCTTGGTGTTGGGGGGAGACCTGAGATTTGACTGGAACCTTTCTGCCCTGTGATATTTAGAAAGAAAGATTATATATCTGGGTCCCATTGTTCTCCCAAGGAAAGGAAAGACTGACCAACAGCAGAAAAGCTCAGAAGGTGAGTGAGAATCACATGATCTCCTGCTACAGGTAGTGAACACAGGGTGAGGAACATTGATGGGGTGACAATGCACAAAGATGATGTCTTAGAAAAGTCCTTTCATCACAGGTTTAGGGATCAGCACTGCAAAGATTTTAAGCACTAATAGCACATAATGTCACTATCTAAACTTCTGTCTAGACTTGGAGACCGAGGACAGTTTGTCCTAGATTAGACAGGTTTCAGGGAGATTAGATAAAGTCCCTCGATTTATTTTTTTTTTCTTTTCCTTGTGATATTAAAGAAATAGGACTCATTAGCATATCATTAATTCAATAAGCTCCTGTTCAGGTACAAATGTGAAGACATATGGAAAAGAAGTGCTTGGTCCTTAACACCACCAACGACAAAGCTGTAATTTTTCCTCAAAAGGATTCACTACCTGTTAAACTGCTAAAGTCAAAGATTAGTACAAGGTCTCTTTATCTTCAGTGCTCAATGGCAAATTATTTTGCTAACATAGATTTCATTTACATCGTTGGATCTTGAGCTTTTCCAGGCCGTTAAGATAAGCAAGGCTCCAATGCGTGAAAATGAGAGGGAGGAGGTTTCAGTAACTCATTCTTCTCTCCAGCACTGTGAGGAGTCATAGCAATTTTAAGGCAATCAAAGTACTTAGGTACTACCGTAGAGCATCTAGCCAGTCTGGAAAAAATCAACGCTTAAAGAGAACTTCTCCAGTAGGTGTTAAGTGCTCCAATCTTCTCAGCAGGTGTTTCTGATGAATGAAAACACCCCTTGGAGATGAGTACTGGGAGAAAACAATGCAGCTCTGAGAGGTGTAAACGGCTCCATTCACCTTGGTGGGTCCTCATGCTCCCTGCCTGGGGCCAGAAGCTTACAATCTGTGATCCCGTCGGGCCTGTTGTTAGCAACTAGCACAGTGAGGCTTGGTGGTTGTTTACATCATATACCTATGTCATAGATGTGATATTACCATGGTAATAGAGAGAAGGACTCAGGCAATTTTAGGGTACCAGAGACCCCAGTTGCCTCAGCTCCCAACCCCAGAGAACACTCAAGGGGCAGTGGAAAGGTGCAGTCCTCCCTTTCCCTCCTCCTCCCCTTCCCCACCTGCCTCTGCCTGAAGAGACAGGTAAGAGCCACCGAACCATCTGAGGTCAGACAGGGAGAGGGAAGAGGACTTTGGATACCCTCAGTGGCAAAGGGATCCATCAGATCTTGTTTCCAATAAGAGAAAAGGGATGCAAGAAATCTAATCTCAGCTTCCTTGGGAAAGTATGCAGAGAGTCCAAGAGACAGTTGGAGAGGCAGGGACCTTTATCACCCTTGTTTTCACGAGGGAGGACAGATAATCCCCGCCCCACCCCATTTCATTCCTAGCATGCATTTGGCCTTGAAGGTATGTCCCAGTTTTCCTTTTTTCATGCCATCCTCCCCTTGTCCTGTCTCATCCCTTTCCCTCCCGAACTCCTCTACCCTGCTTGGGAAAATCTGGGACAACTCTACCCAAATATCCTTTCTCTCTCAGCCTCTGTCTGTTGTCCTCTACTGCCTGCCCCCAGCAAATACATCCACATCTAGTTCCTTTTTAATTTTTCAAAGTAGTTTGAGTACTATTTGAGCTGTATTTTTTGACTGTGTTTAAACAGTTAGCAAGCAGTTATGGTGTTTGCCAAAAAGCATAATGATAGCAGGGGGCAGGCTGATTTCAACAAGATACTCTCACAACTTCTCCCCTTCTCATCACATATTGACATGACTTGAGTGGTCCCAGTCAGTGGCAACTTCATAGCCTACCAGCCTACCTAAGTGTTACCAAAGCAAGAAAGTCACATTTTCCCCAGACACTCAATGAATCTGTGGTACTGGGTTCATTATTTAGGTTCCCATCAAGCTAGTGTTGTTAGGCTATCTTCTTTTAGTAGTAATTCCACTGTCTATGGTAGCTGACTGATCAATTGGTTCAGGAACAGCTCAATAGATGAATGCTCCAGTCAGTGCGAAAAAAAAAGACCTGCTCCATGCCACTGAACGGGGCCAGGGGAGGATGTGCTCTTCCTTTCTTCTAGAGATAGGAGCTCACAACAGAAAGTTCAGAAAGCCTTTTCTATAATGTATGATCAAACCATGCTTTGTCTGTCCTGAGATTGCCTGTTGACCACCACCAGGCAGTTTCACTGCTAAAGTCACGTGAATGAGTATTTTTACCACTGTGGCTACCTGAAATTACAGCGTGATTGAAGTGCCATCCGTGGCTGCTGGCTTGTCTGCAAAATTATTCAGGCCACACCTAACACCATAAAGAAGTGATGATTTTTAAATGTTTGGTGTTTTCATCTGATGCATACTTGCAACTAACTGCATCTCAGGATGTGCCCCTGCTGTTGGCAAGGAGCAAGCACAGAGAAACTATGTGTTTAGAGAGTCTGAAAGCTCATTTACAGTAGTATTATCTATATATCTTGGGACTGTCATGCCATTGGAATAAGAGCAATAACATCAGTGCCTACCATTGGTTCCACACTGATTGTGGCAATCCTAATACTAGTGTTTCCAAATTATATTAATTGCCATTAATTTAAGACCCTAAATTTATATTAATTGTTTTATACAGGTTATTTTCCCCATTTCTATTTTAAAAGCATTAACTCAAAGCTTGAGGTTTTGCCTTGCTCAATCATATGTATAACATGTGTTGACCTACTTTTCTTCCTCATTTCAAAAGCCACATGCCACATTTTTAGCTAAAATGTATTGGAAAAGCAATGATGTCCTTTGGCCTCTTCTTAATACTGTGACACTTGCTACTGTTGCTGCCTTTACGTACTTAAAGTTGTTGTAGAAATCTGGAAAGGAAAGATGTCATCTCTTTCTGACTCCCAGTCAATAGAATTCTTCTCTGTGTTGTTAAAAAAAAAAAGGTTGGGGATATATTCTTCCAGGCCTTTCACCTGCACTTGCAGTAGATCTCTGAATGTCAAGGTCACACATTTATTTTAGACTTTTTAGCTGTTAGCCTAATAGCCACAGTGGGATTTGATCATTAGACACTCAAAGCCAGGAAAAATGACCTATGATTATGTGCTATTAAATATTAAAAAGAAAGAAAGGAAGAAAATAAATCCCTGCATATCTGTTCAGTACTTATAGAAATTTCATTTAAAAAATTCAATTAGTTCCTTGCACATGTCACATGGAACACATCAGTTTCACTGCTTCAAGTACAATTAGGCTGAGAGATCACAGAGCATTTAGAAAGGAAGCAAGGTCATGGCTCCTGAGTGGCAGCAGCATTGCCACATGCAGCTCTCTTTAGGGAGGTGTCTCCCATCTCCCCGCAAGAGCTTTGCCTAGACAGTGACAGTGCGTAAGCACCCGGCACTAAATGAGACTTCAATAGCTCAGTCTAGCCATGTTTTTGATCTGCAAGACAATTAAAAATATATGAATTCCCAGAATCTTAGGTGTGTGGTTTTTTTTTTTTTCTGAAGAGAAGTGTCACAATAAAAAAATAATTAATAATGTGTTTTGCTGTTAGTATCTTTATACCAAATTGCTTTTCCTGGTGTTAATTTAGGTTTTTCTCCAAGACGAGATGCACTTTGAGTAATCCATAAGTCTACCCTAGAGCAAACTGAAATTTATACCAGAAACAACAAATAATACTTTTAAAGGTAAATGAAATCACATGCCATTCATCTCGTGTAAAACTCTTTATTTAAAACGCACCCTGCTCATTTCAGCAGTGAGTATAATTAAGTCCAAACACTTTATTTATGTAACCTTAGAATTACTACAGAGATGGAAGCAGAATCCAAATGAGGCTTTTTAGAAGAAAAAAGACATTTAAAAAAAAACATTAAGTAGGTTAGCCATCTAACCTACTTATTACTTACACTCCCAACATTAAGACTTGGCAAACCGAACACTAGACCACCTTTCATATGTGTAAGGCAAATGTTTCAGAGCAACACCAACGACCTTTCTAAAACAACAATGTCTTTTTAACGTGTATATATTAAAAAGGCACGTGCACAATATACGTTGCCTCATCTCTGCGTGTTTCCTCTCTTGGCCCCATAATTTTGTGATGTAAGCACCATTGACTAGCGGTGCCAGCCCAGATGATAGTCTGACCTTTACTAAAGATTTTGCTTGATCCCAGCTTAATTACCCTTCCCCTTAGAAAGATATGCTATATAATGGTGAACTCTAAAACACCAAGAAAATACACATTTGTACTATCAACTGTTCCTTCATAAGACACATTAAAATGGTCTAAGAAAGCTTATTTTGTTTCTTTACGTGAGAAATATCAGTTCCTCATTTCATTTTCCCTGATGAAAGTCGTTGTCAAAGTCCTTGGAACGCCAAAATTGTGATGTTCCATGAAACCTACAAGTGGCCCACGAGTGGAAATTATGGTGGCAGTTATCAGGCAGGAGTAAAGACAGTGTTTTGTTTGCTTTGCCACATGTCTGCATTAAGGCAAAAATTTATGGCTTCTATTAGCACGTATTTTGCTGGATGCACATATAACAATGGCTATCATAAGAGTAACTGAAAGGAAAGAGTATAAAATAAAAAAGCCAAATGTTCTTAAAGGTGATTTGCAAGTGATTGTTAAAAATAAGCTTGTCTTTGCCTCTTATCTAATATGTAGAAAAAGTGCATGGGAGGATTCTTAAAGGTTTTTATTCCTGTTTTTAACAGGTTCAGAATAAAAAAAGTAAGTCAAAAGAAAGTAATTTAAAAACCAACATAAAAATACAATATACTACAATATGTATGAAATATCTACATGTTTTCATCAAAAGACAAAGTGGAAAACAGTTTAACTATTTCATTCCACATTTGGTTTTAGACAGACTCCAAGACAAAGATCATTTCTTCTTTGCAATTCCTAGGTATAAACCTCATTCTTGGGTAAAACTGCCAAGTACCACGTACTCACAGGGTTGTGATGACTAACGGTCTACAGCACTCTAGCCTTCAAAGTGATTGCCATAGAAAACCACCACATTTCATGCACCAATTTCTTTGACATACCCACTAGGAAAACAAACATTTCTTTTATTCCTAACGTCTTGAAGCTCAGTGGGCAGAGAAAGCATGCTGCTTTGAAATGTGTCTCCAAGGTAATATAGAGGTAACTCTTATTTTGAGTAATTAAGTTAGGAAAAATACTGTAACTTTTCTTTCCCCTTCCCCATAGCATCATCATGGTTCATTGTGTGATATTTGCAAACCTTAAGATACTCAAAGGCTGGACATCTTCCACTATGTTTAACTGAACCACCTTAATCTTCTTTTTTCCCGAAGCACAATGTTTGATGGAAAACATAGATTATTGTCTTCTGTAAGAAGAAACTGATGTTATGCTGATTCTCAAAGTATCATTATAAATACCTACTTTTTTAAAATGAGCTACCTCTGAGAGTCTCATCAGTTATGGTGCTCACTGTTCTTACTGCATCTTCAGGCTTGAATGAAGCACCATCTAGTGAGGGAGCTCTATGATGCAGAGCACTTCTCTGCTCTCTCGCTGATATTTCTGCATGAAGGGAGAAGCCAACTACTTATCTGTAGCCTGAATAGCTTCCCTGGGTAACTAGGGACTGTGCAGGAAAAGAAAGTTGAAATGAAAAATGTAGGAGATGTGCACTAATTAGCATTACCCTTATAGCTCAATCATCTAGCCGATGTTTGTGCTTATAGTACTCAAAGATAAAATTTTCTGCGATTGACATGAAGCTTACCTTTCTTCACAAATGGAGAAGCTCACCTGCTTAACTGTCAGTCAAATGTAGAAATAAAGTGTTTACCCAGATTTTGTATGTTTTTGCTCCTGCATCCAAAATAACATATGCAAACTTGTTTGTACTAGAATTTCATACCCAGACTTAATAACTGTAATAATCTTTCAGTCAGACATATAGATGAGAGTATATCAAAATGTATGTGGAAGTGCTAGTATATGCAAAGCCTTTGTCAACAAAAGAGCTGAAGTTTCAGACCTGATATAGCCAGTAGATAGAGCAGAAAAATTGTCAAAATAGCAAACTAACCATTCGGCATTAGAGAATTGTAGAATTATGTTACTTTTGTTTCTTGTTTCATTTGCATGGATACCTGTGATTAAAAAAAAGTCAAAATCTCTAACAATCTTTGGTTTGGGGTATTTAGTTTATAATTGCAATAAAATCTTCCTTATGAGAGGATTGTCACTACCTCTAAAACAGAACTTGGTCTATTAGTCACTTTTAGCTTCCGTCCAAGCCACTAATGTTCCCTTTTTTTAGATGTTGTCAAGTAACAATGCCCATAGCTTAATATTACTGCTTACCTGCCTTTTCATTATATATAGCAACAAAATATTTAATTGCATCTATTCCTCCAAAATGTGATCAATAGTTCTAAACATAGTCTGTTACTTGGTTTGCAAGAATGACTCTTTTTCCAAATAAAATCATCCAAAAATTGTCACTGGTACTTGACGTAGACCATGCAGTCACCATAAATTTGGCTCCTTGACCCAATGTAATAGCAAGACGAAATCAGAGTGACCATTGGTTCTGGTATATTTGCTTCTGTCTACTCGTACTGTATCATTTAGTCTCCTCATTATTATCTTTGTGCCCAATTTTCATATTCCCTCTTATCAATATTCTCAGGAGGCTTGCATGCTGTTCTGCTGAATAGTTAGGGTTTTTCCAGGAACTACAGAATGCTACTGTTCCCTTTATCCTACAGCTATCCCTATGTACGGGTGTTGGGTGTTTGACCTGTCAGTGGACAACAACGTCTAAGGTGATACTACTTGATTTTCTTAGGAATGCCAAGTTCTTGAACACTCCCAGCTCTCCAGTCACTATTTGGCCTTCCAACCATTTTTGTGACCCCAATGTAATGAAAAATCGAACATTCAAAGCTAGGAACAAGCCATAAATCAGAAGATGTAACATGGTAAATCCACTGTGACCTGAACTGGAGCTTTATTTTCAGGTGAAAATAGCCTTATATTGAGTGAACGGAGGTAGCCATACCCAGAACCTGGATTGTTTAAGGGATAAGATGAAGATTCTTACAACTGTATAAAACATAACGTGACCGTTCTAGTGTTAGATTGATGAGGAGTTGAATCTCATTACGCATGTGGACACAGACTTCCAGCTCTCCTATTTCACATACAAACAGGAGGAACATTGTGGTATCCTCTACTTTTTGCCAGATGAAAGCAATTCAGATCTATTACTGTCAGAAACTCTATTTCACATCTTCACTGAAGTCAGAGTCAGCTCAGCCTTCTAAGCCCTGGAGTCTGGGTTTCTACCGATGTGAAAGGTTTGCCCACTTCTGCTGGGTCTGGGTAAATTAATAGGCTAGAAGGAAATATATAACAAGTGATGCTTTTTAATGGCTGTGTGTTTTTACTTGCTTGCAATGTGACTGCTCAAAGATTAAGTCTGTTGATTCCTGCCATACGGTGATACCTCCATTTTCATTACCTTACCCTGTTTACTATTAACTTGTTTCTGTTCCTCTTTGGTCCAGGTCTCAGGCTTCTATGAGCCACGCAGCTTCTTGTCCACTTATGTTCATCCATATCATTTTATCTAAAGTAATAGCTTCAGCAGATTCAGTAAACAGCTTTTGTTAGCAACCTAATTATCACTGGGCCAAAATGCAAGGCCCCAGTCTCATACACATCCTTCTCTTCTGCCACTTCTGTAAATACAAACCACTATCCAAAGCAGCTGCTGATCTTTAGGTGTAGATTTCAAGAGCATCGAGTTTGCAAGGTGTTCTTCATTTCTGTCCTTTTAGGATTTCTGCAAGCACAAATCTCTTTCTTGGGAGTACAACACTTCGAGCTGGATCCATGTGTTCATTTTGAGGAAAAGGATAGGTGCTCTGGACTGTGTTCAGGCGGAGGAGGCAGATAGAGAACATGCAGGTGAGATTTCTCCACCTGAGATTTAAGTTAGCTTTTCACAATGATCCCTCATGACCTTGCTATGCAAATGAGGCTTACCGCCTTAGTATCAACTTTTTGTCGCCTGATGCTTGTACACAGCAGCAATGGGCCCTTGCAGACACTATCTAACAAGAACCATATGATAAGGTTGAAAAAGTGTGTATTTTTGATAAGTGACACACAAGTTGCTAGTTAGATTACTGCCAGCCAGATACACAGTCCATCACCATACTGCAGCTGTTCAGCTGGTAGATGGATAACTTCTCTCAGTTGGCTTCATGAGCCTTAAAGGAATGAGCAGTTCACCAGATCCTGATAAGAATAGCAAGCTATTTATCTGCATAGGAAAAAGCTAGAAATGCATATGCTTCCCTTTCTGCATCCACAGAGGAGCTGTAGGAAATTTGAGAGTCATACATTTGACCTGGTGAGCTACAGCTGAGAGAGGTTAAGTGGCCCTGGTGGTATGCAAGGCATGCAGAAAGCAGAGAAAAATCTTTTCTTACTGATGTATTACTTCAACAAGTCTCCAAGCACAGTATAGGGATATGTATGCTCTGAAAAGCCCCGATATAAGTGGATAGTCCTATAAGTGCCAAGCCATCCTATTTGTACAAAGCCAGCAATGACTTATGAATTGTGTGATCTATGGGTAGTATGGTGTGAAAAATTCCTTATGACACGGAACTGTCAAAAAACAGATCCATCTATAGAGCTTCCAAATCCAAATAGACTGGCTACAAACTGCTAACAGAGGAGGTTTAGTCACCATCCTCTTTTCTATGGTCAATGGCAGGTGGCAAGTGGTTGCTTGCTGTGTTATATACGGAGGGAACTCAGCATTAGCTTCATGATGGTCACCTGCTTATCTTAAATTCTTGACCCACTGATGGATATAACTGATTTGATGTGTAATCTTTTTCCTATAGTTCTGGAAGTTCCCTCTTGCTCAGACCAAGAACTGGTAGGGAATGGTAACTGCATCACCAAGGGCTGCTTGACATCTTCATAAAATCATCCTCCTTTGGGAGATGATGAGAAAATTGTGTCTAGCCAGCATTTATATTTTTGTTCATAATGAGCAGCCAGACACCATGCAAGCAGATCAGCTCAGACATCTCACATCCTCAGTGACCTGAGGAAAGAAAGATGATTCATATATCTTCAATATCTACTGTTTGATCCGCTGCTGACATCTGGACTCATGCTTCCTGGATTTTCCCTAAGTCCATCTAGCAAGCAGTATCACCTACCCCAAATCACTCTCACGCCATGATGAAAAAAGTTAC